>JAIGNY010002237.1:0-16996 GCA_020152595.1 Chiridota heheva
AATGTTCTTCATTTTTCAATAAATGTCCTTTAAATTTAGAGGAATTTCCTTCATTTAGGGGAAACTTTTTACAATTTTCTTAGATTATTGGGAAATGTTGCCAAATTGTTCCTAAATTTGTTTTAATTTTACGAATATTTGAACTTTATGTTAATCCCCCTCATCTAAAAGGGAAGAAAACAACCAGGAAGGTGAAAACCTTGGGGTCCCATTACGCTTTCTACCGGTCTCTGGACTAAGGGATTCGGAACTTCGGTCTAAGGCATTTTCCTCAGCTTCAGATGATGTGAAGTCACTCGGAAAATGAAAATTCTGGCCTCCGACGTCTGATATCCTGCGCACGCTACTGCACACTGGGTCAGAAAAATGACCCAAATTGTAACCAAGCCTTGGGTCCACTACCCACCGAACCAACCTTTTCTGGGTCAATATGACCCATATGTAAAATGACCCAGGAAAACATGAGCCAGTTATACTTTAACCCAATTGTATAATAACCCATTGTTTACTCAAGGTTGGGACAAAATCCCCAGTGAACTGTTTCTGGGTTATTCTAACCCAGGTTTGGATTAAAAATACCAAAAAACAACAATACCCATGCACTGAACATACATAAAAGGAAATACAAACAAATCTAAAATCATTTTCATATTTTATTGTCTTTAAAGAACAAGTCAAAAAAAAAATCTAAAAAATGAAAAGCATTGAAGAACATGCAACAGTTTAAAGAACATTTGTTGCTTCCAAGTTACTGAGCAGCAGCGAATACAAAATTAATTCCTTTTTTGAAGCTTTAAAATATGCAAAGTTAAAGTTTGCTATTCTGGAACAGTAAATGCGTTTAAACGTATATGAACAAATAGCTGTAAGCTGCAAGTTCCATAAAATAATGCCTAATTTTTAAGAGTCAGTTCTCAGAAAGAGTTACCAGCAAATAGCTTGGAAGCTCTTTGTTACCAGTTTCTTTTTTTACCATTGAATGATTGGCTTGCATCTCAAGTGAAACGTTCTGCAAGTCCACATTTAGGCCAATTTTTGGCCTAGATGTTGACCGCGAGTCCACATCTACGCCACTTTTTGGCCTACATGTGAACCGCGAGTCCACATCTAGGCCAAAAAGTGGCCTAATTGTTGACCTCGAATCCACATTTAGGCCAAAAAGTTGCCTAAATGTCGACTGGCCTAAATGTGGACCTGGCCTAAATGTGGATTTTGCCCCATCAAATGGATACCACCTCATTAATATTCATGTTCGTTCCCCACGAAATTCAACGACTGCAAAAGTGGAGTTTCCATCAAACTTAAAAAGATTTTCCTTCCACCATCTGCAAAAGCTGTAAATTCTTGTAAAGTATAATTTGTCATTCAGTAATCAACATAACGAAAATAAACATTACTAGCGTATTTGATGTAAGTAAGGCTCGTTTTGGGAGTGATTTTATGTCAGTAATTTCAATGCATGATTCATCATACAGCCTACGCTTAACCAGTTCAACGAAAAATGAATGAATCTTTGTTTTAATTTTATCAACAAAGATTTACCGTGCAAAAAGACTTCCAATGATTCTTTCCTTGATCTCGATGTAGTTGGTTTTGAGGGGACAGAACTTCAGAAGTAGGCCCCGTCCTTAGATTTTTGTGATAAGGGGGCCTAGGCCCCTAACAGCACTAGTTAGAGTGAAAACTGTTTAGTTGTAATCTGTAGGTCCAGTCGAACTCGTACTTGTAAAGTTGTAGGGATGGAGTAGGAATTTTCCCTTTCTCTGCAGGCATAGTTTTAGTGATATAGTAGGAACTTGTCATTTGTTTGCTGTCGTAGCCATAGCGCACTAAAACGGTTCATGAAGATTATTATTAATGTTAGTATTACAGTAATGACTGGGTACAGTTGCAATATCACGTGTTATGGAAGGTTGCCTGTGTAACAAAACTACACGTGGAGTAAAATATTTGTTTAGCCATGTATCCCTGTTTTCTTGAATAGACTTTGAAGACCTATTTTCCAGTAGGCCTAGCCCTTCATTCTTGAAGGGAGCGTACAAAGTTGAGTGCAGACGTATTTTCCACAACCAGATTTATTTATTGGATATTTTACCTCTTAACTGTGGATTTTTTTTACCCCACTTACTGACTTAGTTATATATTATTGTTTTATGTTTCTGCAGATTATTAGTGCTTTTCATTGCCTGTCTGTTTATTTTTGTTATTATTAATGCAGTTTTTTTTTTTTTTTTTTTTTTTTGCGTAACGCTTGTGAACCTAGTGTTATATAGCCTAACACACTTTTTGTATTATTACCATTTCTACGTGTTATTTTCGGTGATTGGAACATTGCTAATCCTGTGACCTGAGTAAGTTTATTGTTTGTTTTTTATACGTCATTCCATTCATATTCTCTTCTGCTTTACAGTGTTTATTTGCTCTGCCTGTCTGTATTTCCTGTTTGTCAAGTACAGTATATTCATTATTCTTGCCATTAATCATGTTCATTCTCACTCACAACCTTGTCTTCCCTGTACCGTTCTTGTTAACATACTCCCGAGTCTCTGACTCTCAAAACTTCTTGTATTCGTTGCAACCTCATTCATCCCAGGCATCTAATTTGCCATATTATTTTTCTAAACGCTCGGTTGGCGTTCATGTCCTCTTGAATTTTTGGTTAACAGATTCAGATTCATGTCTTGTTTGGCTCTAGTGATTATTCAAATCACTCACTTGCAACTTATCTTTGTATCGATGGGCAATTACATTCGTACAAATCAAGTTGGAAATTGACAAACTTCAACTCGCGCAGGAGAAAATTACTCCTTTTACTCCTTACCATTTCTGGTGATATTGAAAGCAATCCTGGACCCTCCCCAAAATATCCCTGCAAACAATGCAACAAATCTGTCAAAAATAACCAGAAAGGTATTTGTTGCGATGATTGTGACTCGTGGGTTCATAGTAAGTGTGCAGGCATTAGTAATGCAGCTTACAATACTCTTGCCTCATCATCTGATGATTGGTTTTGTTCGGAATGTTTGGCACCTTGTGGCCTGTGTGGACTCCAGTGTAGGAGATCCGAAAAAGCAGTACAGTGTGACAATTGTGATCTATGGATCCACACTAATTGCTGTAGCATTGACGACTCAAAATACAGCGATCTCATGCATTCTAGCTGTACCTGGGTGTGTGACACTTGTGACTTCATGAACTTCTCTGATTCTTTCTTCTTAACTAACAATTCCATCAACTGTACTTACTCATATGAGCCACTTCAAAATTGTTCTTCTGGCCTTGACTCGGGACCCAACCACCATCCCGATGTCAAATTGAAAACAAATCCCAAAAGGGAAAAAAGGAACGTTCTAAAACTTCTTGTTATCAACTTTCAGAGTGTTCGAAACAAGACAGCCTCCGTGGAAAGTCTTATCAAAGAAAAAGACCCAGATGTCATTATTGGCACTGAAACCTGGCTTAATTCCGAAATTACCAGCGCTGAAATTTTCCCGGACAACTATACAGTCGTTCGCAAAGATAGAAATTCAAATGGTTATGGTGGTGTATTACAGGCAATAAAAAATAACCTGGTTTTTACTGAGCTCACTAAATTAGACTCTGACTGTGAAATTATCTGGACCAAATTCCAATTTCCTAAGGAAAAGAGCATGTATATAGGAACAGTTTACAGACCCAGTCACAATGATCTCACTCGCCTACTTGAGTTGAAAAAATCCCACCAAAAGCTTGGTAAAAATGCTGACAAAAACAATGTTATTCTTGCTGGTGATTTCAATCAACCTTCAATTCAATTCAATTTATTTTTCCATCTTCTCATAATATTTACATAACAACAAAGCGGTGAAGACAATACAATGCAACGAAAATAAGTAATAAATTATATAAAAAATATAATGAAAATTACAGAGAGAAAATGGTGGAAGGGCTTGGAAGCCGTAGCTTGTACAAGAAGCCCACCAGAATAAATATAACATGTATAAAGGATATAGCATGATAATAAACCCCCTTCTCTGAAGGTCCGTACGCCCTCCTATCCCCACCCCTTTTATTAAGAAAAAAAAAAGAAAATCCGTTGTGATGTGGGAAATACTAGTCAGAGAAAATGTAGGAAGATCTATAAATGTTGATACTTGGATAATAGATTATTTTTTAACTTAAATGAAAAAGAATTAAGAGACTTAGTATTTCTTAATGTATGACTTAAGCTATTCCAGAAATTAACACCATAACATACGATAGAATGTTTAAAGGCATCAGTATTTATGGGCAATGAAAATAAATGTCCAGAGGATCTTGTGTAGTAGTTATGTATATCATAACTGAAATTAAAGTAATCATTAAAATTGGCTGGTAATTTATTATTAATAGTTTTGAAGATGAAAACAGCACATTGGTACCTATGTAAATCAAAAATATCAAGTAAGTTCAATGAGCTAAATAGTGGTGGGGTATGTGCTAGGAAATCCGACTGTGTAATAATACGGACAGCCTTCTTTTGTAGTAATAACAATTGCTTTAGGTAGGTAGGATATGCATTACCCCAAACAATATTACAATAATTAAGATGAGGTAGTATGAGAGTATTATACAAGTTCTTGAGAATATACATCGGAACAAAGTCTTTAATCTTATAAAGGACTTCAATGGTTTTTGAGATAGTAGTTTTAATCTTAGAGATAGAGATTTGAGAAGACCATTTAAGAGCAGGATCAATGAATAAACCTAAAATTTTATAACCTCAACACGCTTTAACTGTGAGTTGCCAATAAATATATCAATGTTCTTGATACTTTTGTGGTTTGGGTGAAAAATCATAAAGTGGATTTTGCTGATATTTAAAGATAATTTATTTACTTGACACCAGGTAGAGACTTTAGCTAATTCAGAATTGATAGTAAATGCAGCATGATGCATATCTTTGTGCCTATACAGTATACTGGTGTCATCTGCGAAAAGTGTAAAATACAAGGAGTTTGAACAATTTATAATATCATTTATATACAAGGAGAAAAGCAGTGGACCTAAAATTGACCCTTGTGGTACTCCACATGTAATATTACTGAAATTAGAATAATGATTATCAATATGTACCAATTGACGTCTGTCAGATAGATAATTAACAAACCAATTAAATGCAACCCCTCTTATGCCATAATGATACAGTTTGCTGAAGAGAATTCCATGGTTGACAGTATCAAAGGCTTTAGATAAATCTAAAAATACACCCAACGAATATTCCTTATTGTTAAACCCATTAATAATATAGTGTGATACATCTAAAGCTGCCATTGCTGTGGAACGCCCTTACGAAAACCATATTGCCTATCAGTAATTATGTTGTTCTTGTCTAAAAAACTTACAGTACGGTTATATATTATACGTTCTAAAAGTTTAGATAAAGATGAAAGAACTGAGATAGGTCTGTAATTGTTAATTGATAGCTTATCACCACTTTTGAAAATTGGAGTAACTTTAGCATCTTTAGTACGAGTTGGAACAACACCAGTAGATATTGATAAATTAAAGATATATGTAAGAGGAGCAGCTATAATAAAACGATTATCTTGGAGAAACTGAACAGAAATATTATCAAGACCACAAGTACCTTTTTTTAATTGCATTATTAAATCAATGATTTCAGAGGAGTTGGTTGGTGAGAGAAATAGAGATAATGGGGTACTGTCAGTTAGAAAATCAGTAAATTTTGAGTGACAAGTTGGAATAGAACTTGCAAGGTTGTTGCCTATATTAGTAAAAAAGTCATTAAATTTCTCAGCCATATCAAATTGATTTGTAATTAACAAATCATTATCTTTAATCTTATCAATTGGAGTATTGATTGAAGCACGACCAAGAATTTTATTAATCGTAGCCCATGTTTTCTTCAAGTTATTTTTATTGTTATTAAAACAATTTTCATAATACATCTTGGCTAATCTGATAATTTTAGTCAGTTTATTTTTGTAAAGAGTATATTTACTTTTATTGGTACTGGAAGGATGAAGAAGGTACTTTTTATATAATTTATTCTTTTTTGAAATGGAAGTTAAAATACTAGATGTTATCCAAGGTGAGCGTATCGTACTGGATTTCCTTTTAAACTGCTTAACTACACAGTGCTTAGAAGAAATTATATTGTTAACATTATCAACAAAAAAGTTATATGCAGTATCAACATCTCTGAGATTGTATAATGGGTTCCAATCAAAAGAAGAAAGTTCTAAAGTTACATTACGTAGAGAATTTTCACTGAATCTCTTGTAGTAAAAAAAGTTATTGGAGCATGGTAATGAATGTGTCTTAAAATCCCTACAACAATAAACTGGCAAGTGATCACTTATGTCTGATAATAGAATCCCCGAGTTTAAATCAACAAAAGTATCATTACAAAAAATGTTGTCAATGAGTGACGCTGAATGTGGAGTAATTCTAGTTGGTTTTGTAATAAGTGGAAAATAAGAATGGGAATACATTAGATCTAAGAAACTGGATACATTAGATTCATGCTCACTTTTCAACAAGTCAATATTAAAATCACCACAGATATAACAAGTCTTGCTGACAACACTTAAATTATTCATTAGTCTTGACAGTTCATCATTGAAATTGGATATTGTAATGTCAGGTGGCTTATAAATAACTCCTAAAGAAAGGGATTTGTCGTTGAATATTACATCAATAAATAATGATTCAAATAAGAAAGGGTTGGACATCAAATCATTTCTAATAGTAAAAGATACTGAATTATGGACATAAAAACCAACACCACCACCCCGTTTGGTATCCCTGTCCCTATGTGTAAAAGTATAATCTGGGATTTTAATTAAAGCAAGATTAGTATGGGAATGCAACCAGGATTCGGTTATAGCTATAACTGTAAATTTACATGATGACAATGCTAAGAAATTGCGAATAGTATCATAAATTCGCATTAAGCTACGGGCATTAAGGTGAATAATAGAAAAGGTGCTATGTAAAAATTATGTAGATTATGTAAATTACTTACATCAGAATATAAAGAGGAATCAAAATTAAACGAATAATTATCAACCTGATCATCATCTTCATTGGAGTTCAAGTCATACTCAGAAAATATATGGTTAAGAAGAGTGGAATTTCTCAAAGTTGAAGAAGTATCATTCAAAATGTTTAAGTCCAAAGTGTTACTTGGATTCATTAGGTCCTAGTGTCCTCAAAATATAGAAAAAAAACACAGATCACTTCATGAATTACAAATTATTCATGTCATTCAATCCATTTATTCGTTTCTTCAGTTCAACTCCATCTGCAGATCTTGTTAGGGCAAAAATCCGTCCATCTATGGTCCAGGCTGATGAGACACGAGGATGATCTTTGACCTTCTGTAAAAGGCAGTCAGGTCCTCGTGGATGACGATGCCTGATGACTTCAGTTTGCGTCTCGCTCTTATCACATTTGACTTAATGTTGTAGCTGGTAAATTTCATTATGATTGATCTTGATCCTTTTCCGTTGGGTTTACCAATACGATGGCTCCTATCGATGTCGGACAGTTTGAGATCAACACCAAGTTTTTCCTGGGCAAGTTTTGTAACAATTTGATCGGTATTTTCGCCTGTACTCTCTGGAATGCCGAAAATGCGAATACAGTTGCGGCGAGAATATTGCTCTATTAAATTTAGTTCACATTTGTATTGATCTAAGTCACTTCTTAATTTCTCGTTTTCCTTGGTTATTGCAGCTAATTCTTTCTTGCTGTTGTCCATTTGGCATTCCAGGTCCAGGATCCGACCTTCATGGAGGTCAATGACATGAGACATTTTGTCAAGGGATTCTTTGAGTGCCTCTTTAATTGCAGACTGGATTACGGCTTTCAGATCCGTGCTTACAAGTAGGGCGGATAAAATTGAAGAGATCAATTCTTCCTGTTTTCTAGTTGAAACTCCTTTTGTAGGGTCCTTGCCTGCCATAGTGGATTATAGGTCGCTCAACAAAAGACAGAAGGCAATTTGCAGATTGAGATAAGTTGACTGAGAAGGATTAAAGGATTAAATGGTGTAAGAATGATTGATGGTCATTGGAGTGTAACTGTCCCTATCTTCTCCTTGAAGGTCTAATAGCATTCACATTATAGAGAAGTCTAGAAGGATAGGCTCAACACTAACTGTATGAACAGGACACATAGGATAGGTTTGAACTTAGTCACATATTTTTTGTAAAATGAAATACATAATTTCTTACGAACGTGATGATTAAAACATAAGTCCACTTGTCAAATGTGTTCACTGATGGATAGCCACCATCCTGTATAAGACTGAACAAAATGCCCACACAAAAAATAGTCAAATTCCAGATCAAAACAGGAGGCTGTCTCTAATGTGACTTGAGGCTCTTGAGGCTATGAAATCGAAAACCTAACATTGACTGGAGTGAAAACATTATTTCAGGAACTAACGCTTCCTCCGAAGCAGCCAAAATTCTTCTTGAAGTGACCAATTCATTCAATCTCACACAAATGGTGCAGTCACCCACCAGAGATAACAACATCCTCGATCTTGTTTTTACTAACAATTCACCAGCTGTTACCTCAGCTAATGTCATTCCTGGTATAAGTGACCATGATATTGTTGAACTTACCCTAAATATCTCCCCTCCTCGTAAAAAATGCCTAAACGTAAAATCTATTTAAAGAAAAAAGCTAACATAAAACAAATAAAAGAAGACCTGACCAAATTTAAACTGCAATATTATACTCAATTCAATAACTCCATTGATGTTGATGGAAAATGGAATTTCTTTGAACAGGAAATTAAACTGATTATTGATAAAAACACGCCTCACAAATTCACCTCAACTAAACTAAATCTGCCCTGGTTCACCCGTATCCAACACCGTCTCTGCAGGAAAAAACAGAAACTGTTTAAAAAAGCTAAGACTAATCAACAAGCCAATGACTGGACTACAGAACCTATAAAAGCTTTAGGAAGGCTGTCCGTAAAAACCTCAAAGAAGCTAGAAACACCTTCATCTGTGATAAACTTAAAAACTCACTTAACGAAAACCCAAAGGCATTCTGGTCCTATATCAAAAGATTAAGAAGTAACTCTGTAGGTGTGTCTGACCTACTAAATAATGGTAAACTCTGCAGTGACAGTAACACTAAAGCTAACATTCTAAATGACCAGTTTTTCAGTGTTTTCACAGAAGAAAACACCTCCCAAATTCCTGTAACTAAACCACTGTCCAACAGCAAAATAAACCAACTTATAATTACTCCAGAGGGTGTCAAAAAGCAACTGCATAACCTAGACCCCAACAAAGCCTCAGGTCCTGACCAAATACCACCATGGTTTTTAAAAACACACGCTGATGACCTCTATGAAATTCTAACTGATCTCTTTCAAACCTCTGTCGATAATGGTACTATCCCTAACAAGTGGAAAGAAGCAAACATATGTAGCATTTTTAAAAAAGGTGAAAACAAAACCCAGCTAATTACAGAACTATTTCACTCACCTGCGTTTGTAGTAAAATCCTTGAGCATATAATCCACTCACATGTGATGAATTTCCTTGATGAGCATAATATCTTAACTGATTTACAACATGGCTTCCGTGCAAAAAGATCCACTGAAACACAACTCCTCTTAACAATAAATGATATCTCTAAACAAATTGACCAAAACAGTAACATCTCTATGGCTATTCTTGACTTCTCAAAAGCCTTTGATAAAGTCGCACACCAGCGCCTGTTATCCAAACTTTCCGCCTATGGCATTGATGGAAATCTCCTGGCCTGGTTTGCATCATTCCTCAACAACCGCATTCAGCGTGTTGTCTGTGATGGTGAAATCTCTGATTCTAAACAGGTTTTATCCGGTGTACCACAAGGTACTGTTTTGGGTCCTTTACTTTTCCTTTTATATATAAATGACATCCCTGATAATATAAACAGCACAGTTAGACTGTTTGCTGATTACTGCCTTGTGTACAGAACAATTGATAACCCCTCTGACCAACAAATCCTCCAAGATGATCTTAACAAACTTGAACAATGGCAAAACAAATGGCAAATGAATTTCAACCCCTCTAAATGCTACATCTTGTCAATTTCTTCTAAGAAATGCTTTAAATCACCTGTTTATACCTTATGCAACCAGCCACTAAACCATGTCAACTCTCATCCATACCTAGGTGTTGAAATTGATAATAAACTCAGATGGGATAAACATATACATAACATAACCAAGAAAGCTAACTCTGTACTTGGCCTATTAAAACGTAACCTCTCAAACTGTCCCACCGACGTTAAATCCACTGCTTATAAAGCTCTAGTCAGGCCAGTACTTGAGTACACATCAGCAGTCTGGGACCCCCATCACCAGTGCGATGTGGATAAACTTGAATCTATTCAAAGGAGAGCAGCCAGGTTCTGTATGGCAGACTACTCTTATACATCTAGTGTAAAAAACATGCTTCATAAATTAGATTGGCCCCTGCTAAAAACAAGAAGATACAACACCCGGCTACATATGCTATATAAAATCAATAACAATCTTGTCACCATCAATAAAGATGAACTTATCCCCACCGTCAGAGCTAATACAAGAAATAATCATGACCTTAATTTTCAGGTTCCCTATGCTAAAAAGAATGTATATAAACACTCTTTCTTCCCTCACACACTAAAGGATTGGAATGCTTTACCGTCAGACATTGTACATGCACCAAGTCTCAACTGTTTCAAAGCTAAACTTACTAACACTTGTATTGCTAACTAGTTTTTTTTTACTCATACTTTTTACGCTCAGTTGGCATTCATGTCCTCTTGAAGGATTTTTGCCGACTTAACCGTTTCAGATTCAGATTGAACTAGTTGAAGTTGAATTGTCAAAATCCATAGAGTAGCAGGCTTTGTAGCCCCGGTAGCGTACTAATGATGTATTAATTTTGAGTATGTATCATATAAAAAGTCCTCTTTCCGATTCCAACGTAGCTCCCAATTGTTGAGTTGCTAGTCCAATACAAGTGTAGGCCCTACCCCCTCCCCCTCTCCTCTCTGTAGCCTTCGTTTCTTGAGGTCCTTCATATAGCAAAAGCTTCTGACTTGGACATCAAATATCAGTGACCCAGTGTAGCCCTTTTGCCTAGATACTCGAACTCTAGGAACACGGGGTATTCTGCAATTACTCCCAGTGATTGTGCCTATAGAGGCATAGTGGATACTGTACTTTTAATAATAATGTGTTGGATTCTACAGTTAAGGCTTAACGCTCCCTTCAAAGTATACATGTAACTGGTTGCCAGCAGCGATGTCACGCTCCATTGACGCTATTATCATACATGAATATGTATTGTTCTTTAAATCAGCTTAGTACAATCCTAGCGACTGTGTGACTTCTTTGCCCAGTCAGGGATATGGCATTGTTTGGAATTGAAATATTTAAAATTTCTTCCAACATGATTATGCATTGTTCCTTAATTAATAGGCCTACAATCTGCACGACTTCCATGTCCATCTGGGGATACTGCATGGGAGCTATAAGATTACACCCCTTTATGATTCTTTGATAATTGATTTGATTACATCACTCACCGTGGAAGTTTGCTAGTAAGGAGGTATTTTTTTGAGAGTTAACCTGCAATATAAAATTACTCCTTACTGTAGTTTAGTTATTATTTTTAGGCCATGAAAACCAACACGAAAAAGTAATTTACCCTTCAAACAATCCATGAACAAAAAGCATGTTTAGTTATCAGATGTGCTGTAAACGATTCAATGTTAGCAATGAATAGTCATGTAAGAAGAACTTCCGGGTTCATAGAATAATGTCCGTTGTTTCATCTGCTATTCAGATTGTGCGATTTTCAAATCAATAAAATGACTTATCAAACTAATATGAATTTTGTGTATTCTAATGAATATTCATATATTTGATTTTAATTTTTTCAGGAAAAATAGCTGACAACTACTCAATTTCTCAAATTCTATTTATGCTCGGGAGAGATTTTACCTATGGAGAGTGATGAATATTTCTTTGAATAACAGATAAACAAATATGAAACGCCAAAGGTACAGTATGTGTTTTCGTTGTTTTTAGGTATTCTGAGTAATCGTTGTGTGCAGTGGGATTTTCCATTGGAGTTACATGTTAAGTTTTGCGAGTGACTCCTCCACAGAGGAAACCCTATTTTGGCCTATACACATCCCTCCGTACAGTAGGGATTGATGTACGAGGGTTGCTGTAGGTACTATGCAATTCCTATGTATCACATTTTGTAGAAAATTAATGATTGCAAATAGCTTATATTTTGGATAAACTTATATAAATATTAGTGTAAATGATGCTCTTTGGGAGAAAGTATTCTGAAAGGAGCTCCATTTGTTTTTATGGGTGGGGGAGGGGGGACCTCTCATTAGGATATAGAAAAAGTCAGATATATTATCTATCTGTTAATTTTAAAAGAGGCATTCAAAGGTACAATAATAAAACCTGTTTATATTGTGCCATGACAAATCTTTATACATATTTGTCATGTAAGTTATTAAACTGAATTTATGCAAAACATTTCTACCAACACAAATGATGTATTTTGCTATAGGCCTATTTAAATTATTCGTACATAAAATAGCATGCTTTAACCCAATCTTGATAGATCTTTTTTTACTTGGAATAACATTTTTATTTTCTGGCTAGGATTGCTACCTTTCACCAAATGTTTTTTTAAAGGAAAATATGGGACACATGTAAAGCTGAATGTCTGAAATTGACATTTACTGGCAATTTGTAAGAAGGGAACATAAGATAATCATATCATGTGCCCCTTCTGTGGAATGATGCAAACCTATAAATCATATCATGTGCCCCTTCTCTGGAATGATGCAAACCTATAAATCATATCATGTGCCCCTTCTGTGGAATGATGCAAACCTATAAATCATATCATGCAAACCCCCTTCTGGAATGATGCAAACCTATAAATCATATCATGTGCCCCTTCTGTGGAATGATGCAAACCTATAAATCATATCATGTGCCCCTTCTGGAATGATGCAAACCTATAAATCATATCATGTGCCCTTCTCTGGAATGATGCAAACCTATAAATCATATCATGTGCCCCTTCTCTGGAATGATGCAAACCTATAAATCATATCATGTGCCCCTTCTCTGGAATGATGCAAACCTATAAATCATATCATGTGCCCCTTCTGTGGAATGATGCAAACCTATAAATCATATCATGTGCCCCTTCTGTGGAATGATGCAAACCTATAAATCATATCATGTGCAAACCTATAAATCCCTTCTGTGGAATGATGCAAACCTATAAATCATATCATGTGCCCCTTCTGTGGAATGATGCAAACCTATAAATCAATCATATCTCTGGAATGATGCAAACCTATAAATCATATCATGTGCCCCTTCTCTGGAATGATGCAAACCTATAAATCATATCATGTGCCCCTTCTCTGGAATGATGCAAACCTATAAATCATATCATGTGCCCTTCTGTGGAATGATGCAAACCTATAAAAATCATACCCCTCTGGAATGATGCAAACCTATAAATCATATCATGTGCCCCTTCTGTGGAATGATGCAAACCTATAAATCATATCATGTGCCCTTCTGTGGAATGATGCAAACCCATTCTGGAATGATGCAAACCTATAAATCATATCATGCACCCCTTCTCTGGAATGATGCAAACCTATAAATCATATCATGTGCCCCTTCTGTGGAATGATGCAAACCTATAAATCATATCATGTGCCCCTTCTCTGGAATGATGCAAACCTATAAATCATATCATGTGCCCCTTCTGTGGAATGATGCAAACCTATAAATCATATCATGTGCCCCTTCTGTGGAATGATGCAAACCTATAAATCATATCATGTGCCCCTTCTCTGGAATGATGCAAACCTATAAATCATATCATGTGCCCCTTCTGTGGAATGATGCAAACCTATAAATCATATCATGTGCCCCTTCTGTGGAATGATGCAAACCTATAAAAATCATATCATATCATGTGCCCCTTCTGGAATGATGCAAACCTATAAATCATATCATGTGCAAACCCCTTCTCTGGAATGATGCAAACCTATAAATCATATCATGTGCCCCTTCTGTGGAATGATGCAAACCTATAAATCCTATAAATCATATCATGTGCCCTTCTCTGGAATGATGCAAACCTATAAATCATATCATGCACCCCTTCTCTGGAATGATGCAAACCTATAAATCATATCATGTGCCCCTTCTCTGGAATGATGCAAACCTATAAATCATATCATGGAATGATGCAAACCTATAAATCATATCATGTGCCCCTTCTGTGGAATGATGCAAACCCCTTCTCTGGAATGATGCAAACCTATAAATCATATCATGCACCCCTTCTCTGGAATGATGCAAACCTATAAATCATATCATGTGCCCCTTCTGTGGAATGATGCAAACCTATAAATCATATCATGTGCCCCTTCTCTGGAATGATGCAAACCTATAAATCATATCATGTGCCCCTTCTCTGGAATGATGCGAACCTTTTCACATTGTTTTGTTTAAAAAAGGAGAACCAGGGAGCAATTTGTTTGGGTTCGCATCGCAATTTGCGACGCAAAAATTGTGCATAATGTTGTTTAGCGATTCATTTCCCTTTCTTGCTTCACAAAATTGCGATAAGCTATAATAAATTCCCAAACTGATTGAAGTTTTCAGTCTTCAAAAAAAAAAAAACATAAATAAGAAAAAAAAATCCATTTTGAATGCGCAGAATCACAAATGCGCAGTAATCACCTACAGTATGAATATGGACATTTTGCACTTTGATTTTGCTGAAATGTGAGTTAAATTGTAAAATGCACCGCGATTCTGCAGCAGTAAATAGTGAAAGTTAAAACTAAGAGTAACATATTACAATAGGCCATAATGTAGCCATAGGCTTTAAATCACACTCAATCAAGGCCCGTTTTACAAGCTGTTAAATCAACCAAAAATCACAAGGTCAAAATACTACAATCGTCACAATCAGTGAATATTGTACATGTAAATATTACCTGGTGAGTCAAATAAATTTTGCAAAGAAAGAAAAAATATTGCAAAAAAAACAAACAAAAAAGGGTTTTAACAGAGCTGAAATTCTGCATGCTTCGTAAAAGATGGTGGCCATTTCAAGAGGACTTGTATGATCAGAACTTCCGGGGTGGTGGCGTAGTCTAGAAATGTTTTACGGCAAGGTATCATAGTATGTAGGATTTTCACAATGAAAGCTTTAGCGAGTATGGCTAAAAAGTGACGCAATGTTGAGTTTAAGTGACGTTGAAAGGAAGTTATCTGTTCTTTCTAAAATGAATTTTTGTGCACATTTTCCATAAAAATAATGATTTATACTATAGAAGTAAACTTGTTATGATTTGGAAAGCAAAATTCCAGCGTCTATTTGGGCAATGGAGTCAATACTTTTGCCATTCTCGCGATTTTTTAAAGTAATATCGGGAAAACTGAAAACTGCATTGAAAAAGTTCCATTTGAAGCATATTAAAACAAAGAGTAATACCAAATCAATAAGGCCTAAATATGCATCATTATTGCTAGTCAGTTCTAATGTATTGCTAATCAGTTTTATGAAATGAGTAGCAAAACTGCTAATCAAATTTTTACAAACAAATTAATCCCTGGGAACCCACTGAAAGTCAGGATAAAATAAAGGTGAAGATGATGTCCATGGAATCTTCATGTTGTGATATTTTTGAAAAGCAGATTTAAAGGTCTATGGACACTAGGTCCAGTTTTACCAGGTTTCTATTTGATCATGATCACATACTGCATCACATACTGCATCATGATCATCACATGCATCATGATCACATACTGCATCATGATCACATACTGCATCATGATCACATACTGCATCATGATCACATACTGCATCATGATCACATACTGCATCATGGTCACATACTGCATCATGGTCACATACTGCATCATGGTCACATACTGCATCATGATCACATACTGCATCATGATCACATACTGCATCATGATCACATACTGCATCATGATCACATACTGCATCATGATCACATACTGCATCATGATCACATACTGCATCATGATCACATACTGCATCATGATCACATACTGCATCATGATCACATACTGCATCATGATCACATACTGCATCATGATCACATACTGCATCATGATCACATACTGCATCATGATCACATACTGCATCATGATCACATACTGCATCATAATCACATACTGAATAATGATCACATACTGCATCATGATCACATACTGCAAGAGATGTTAAATTACAAGCAAAGTACATGTACTGTAGTCTTTAAATTTTGAAAACAGCTCGTGTAGTTTACTTTAGTTTTCAAGGTATAGCTGAGCAAAGTTTGATATTTTTTAAGCAGTATATGAACAAATGTAATTGAAGTTTTCAACCTTCAAATTTAAAATAATAAATAAGTAAAAAATCCATTTTGAATGCGAGAATCACAAATGCCCAGTAATCACCTGCAGTATGAATGGGGATATTTTGCATTTTGATTTCGCTGAAATGTGAGTTAAATTGTGAAATGCACCGCGATTCTGCAACAGTAAATAGTGAAAGTTAAAACTAACAGTAACATATCACAATAGGCCATAACGTAGCCAAAGGCTTTAAATCACTCTCAATCAAGGCCCGTTTTACCAGCTCTTAAATCAACCAAAAATCTCAAGGTCAAAATACTTCAATCGTCACAATCAGTGAATATTGTACATGTAAATATTATGTGGTGAGTCAAATACATTTTGCAAGAAAGAACAAATATTGCAAAATAAACAAACAAAAAAGGTTTTAACAGAGCTGAAAATCTGCGTGCTTTGCAAAAGATGGCGGCCATTTCAAGAGGACTGGTATGATCAGAACTTCCGGGGTGGTGGCGTAGTCTAGAAATGTTTTACGGCGAGGTATCATAGTATGTAAGATTTTCACAAT
>JAIGNY010002238.1:0-10000 GCA_020152595.1 Chiridota heheva
TGCTGTAGGCTATCGACAACAAGAATAACCTATCGATGAGCCAGGTATTGGGTAGTTCCAGGAAAATACCTAAAACTCTCCTCCCCCATTAAGGAACTGGGAATCCAGGGGAGTTGTTTTTGGGAAATCCAGGGTCAGTGGTGACATTAGGAAAGCCGGTGGTCAGGTGGTGAAAACTTGGGAAATTCGAGGTTGAAATTTTCTAAAAGTTCTTGGATAATCCTTCGGGGGGGGGGTGGGGGAGGGGAGGGGAGGTGGGGGTGGGGAGCGGAGGTGGGATATCCATGCGGGTTTCAAAGGTGACAAATTCCAGGTGGGTTCCGGAAGTGGGAAATAAAGGGACGGATTCGGAGGTTAAATCCAGGTAGGGTTAGGAGGCGGGATGATATCCAGGGCGTTCCGTGGGTCATAAATCGTGGGGATTGGGGAATACATGGGATTCCGGAAGTGGGAAATACAGGAGGTTCCGGAGGCATGGGTTCCTTTGAGGAGTGGCAACCAGCAGTGGCGTGGTGGATCATGTTTCACTAAAGGGCAAGAGCATTTTGTCCTACCCCCCCCCACCTCAAAAACTCAAAACGTTGGGCACATAAATCTAAATTCGCATGCACCATTTAGATGGCACCGTTTAAAAATTACTTCAAGTCGAAGCCCTGCAGGGTCATGGGTGCAGAATATTGTTTAATATTGTATCAAACAAAGAGTTTATACCTTGCGCTTCTCGTAATTCTGGGATCAGAAAATTGCTTAAAAGTGTGTTAAATATCCGAACGAAGCCCTTCATTTCTCGCGATTTTAAGAGCAGAAAACGGCTTAAAATTATGTCAACTCCAAGCTTGAAGCCCTCTTTATTGGGATTTTGATAACAGAAAATTGCTTAAACTCGTGTAAAATCTAGGGCGTCGGAAGCCCTGTGTTTCACGTGATTCTGATTGCAGCATATTGCTTAATATTGTGTCAAATCCAGGATCTAAACTTTTAGACCTTGCCCTTCTTGTAATTTTGGGAGTCGAAAATAGCTTAAAAGTGTGTTAAATCTAGGGATCCCATGAAACCCTCCATGTCTCGCGATTTTGAGAGCAGAAAACGGCTAAATATTATGTCAACTCCCTCCTGTTAGGTCTTCAAGGGGGAAATCCTCTGGTAGAGTTTTGGGTTCCTCGTAATTTTGATAACAGCAAAAGTGCTTAAAACTTGTGTCAAATCTAGGGGCAAAGCCTTGGTATGGGTTCAGGGGAAAGCCCCAAAGATTAAATGCAGAAAGTTGTTTCAAATTGTGTCAAACCTAGGAGCAAAACCCTATGAAGCTCTGCGCTTCTCGTGAGTTTGGGAGTAAAAATATGCTTAAATTTGTGTAAAATCTACAGGGAAGAGCCCGGAAGCCCCAAATTTCCTATGATTTTGATAACAGAAAATTACTTTAAAGTGTGTCAAATCTTTGGGGCGAGTCATATCTTTGGGGCGATGCCCTGATAGGGGCCCAGTGTCGACCCCCCCGTAAGCCCTATACGTTTCTCGTGATTTTGATAGCTTTAAATTTGTTTAACATTGTGTCAAACTAGGGGGAAAGCCCCCAGCCGCCGGAAGCGATTATGATAGCAAAACATTGCATAATATTGTGTCAAATCCAGGATAGAAGTCCTGATAGGCGCCAAAGAGGCGAGCCTCCGAAAGCTTAATGAATTGGTTAACGACTCAGAAAATCAGTTATAGAAACGTGTCTATTCCACGCTAAAGTTATACATAAGAATAATACATTTTGGAACGGTTATTCAAATATAGGATCCCATTGACTACAATATTACTTGGGGTCCAGGGATGATTAATATATAATAAGAACAAAGAATACCGAATAAATCTTTGAAGAAAAAAACACACACAAAAAAAAAAACCCGTTTAGTTCTGAAATGATCAGTAACAATTTCAGAAGTTGAGAATAAAAAATATATATAAATAGAGCTATATTCTCAGAACAATTTTTCGCGCCCCTGTGAGTATTTGGTGCTCTCTCACAATGCTTCACTGGGGGGGCAGTTTCTTCATTTCCCCTGCTACCACGCCACTGCCTACCAGGTAAACACGTGGTAAAAAATGAAAATGGAAAATTGCCGGATATTGCCGAAAATTAAAGAAAATTATATTTCGATAGGACAGTAGGAACAAAGTCGTCAGCAAATTTTGCCTATATTTAACTATATTCATTTTTCACAGTTTATTTCCCTAATATGTATATCATATTGTATACTGGTATATCCCGCTTCTGACATTTTAAATACAGAATTTCGCCAGGGGAAGGGGGCAAGTTTTCCCCCTAACCCTCATTGAATACGCCATTGGCTGCATTTGCGTAAAAATGACGAAGAAATCAAGTTTCTATAGCGTAAGTTCCGAGTCGATTTAGCGTTAGTCTTATACTAACACTGTAAATTGCGTGGGTAACGGGAATAATCTCCCTCAAGTACGTCATTCGGTCACGTGATCTTACGGGCCTATTTTTCGCAAGATATTTTCAAGGGAGGAATTTCAAACACTAGTTTTTGTAGGACCGGCATACTTTCGAGATATTTGTTCATGCGGAAGTGTTAATTTTGTGAAGTAATATACATAAATGTAACAAAGAGAGCATTTTGTTCGACCATGTCATGTCCTCTTCAAAATCATTTAGGCAGTTAATGGTGAAACCCTGGTATGGGTTGAGGCGGATTCCTTTGATTCTTTGATTTTTATCATGTATTTGGGTTCCGCCATCTTGTAGGTACGGACTTCGCTTGATATGGTATACACAAAATTTCGCTTTTGTCAGATACAGCATCAAATTATCAAGTGCGTAATCTTATAATACATTACCTATCGTGTACATATGCTTGAATTCATAAAGATATCCTTACTTTCCTCCTTGCTATGAGAACACATTTTATTTACCATTATTGTTCATAGATTAAATGGTTCTGTAAACAATTTATTCACACATTATTTATATTTGCCATACATGAGTGACATTAAAGGGCAATGGTGGTCAATTGTTTTTTTACTGCACCGACGAAAAACGACAGTTTGGGGAATTAATGAGATGTACACAACATGACATATGAAATATGCAAAAAACATACGGTAACAATAATAGTGATATTGTGTCCCCCTATCTCAAAACGTGAATGGGACATGTCCTCCCTGTGCCTTATGATTGATGTCCATGGTAACTACGGTAGTTTTTTTCTTCTTTATTTCAGGTCTGATAAAAATCTTACATTCTACTACCAAGCATATGAATATGCGTATGCAGAACAAACCTTTAATATAAGTATCCTTGTACTCGTTGAGACAATGATGTACATCGGGATGGCTCATAGGGTCGACCGTGTGCAGCAAGAAGTCAACGCTTTCTTCAGAGATGATATTACGATTATGCATGTACTGAAACATACTGATGAAGAAGCGATCATCATCATCATCATCATCATCAAATCTTGGAAAAGAACGCAATATTGAAGTACACAGACCTGCAGTCAGCATGCTGTCACTTAATATTTTTTGAAATATCTCGTAAAATGCAATTGTTTTGTCTGTAAAAAAAATGGAAATTACAAAGATAAAGGTACGTTGTCAATTGAATGCATAAAAGAAACATATATGAGGCCGTGTTGGAGAATTATATTTCTTCCATGAATTATATTTCCATAGAAAATTCATAATCCGTGATATGACAAACCACAAATGTCGGACTTACTGTCTGAGAAACAAAATAGTTATAAGGCTATCAGCAGCCAACACATCCCAAATTTGGATGGGTTAATTGGCCCATTGGCAATAAGATTCATAAAAGGTAGAATATCTTACACCCCAACATCTTAAGATAATTCGCTCCTGTAGCGTAGCGGGGGTGTTTTAGCTGTTTATTTCACACTATCTAAATAATAATTTTCACAAGCAAAAGAAATAAATCAAATTGCTTCATTATAAGAAATCAATTTTCGACCCACACAATTTAAGGGTTAGGGCTACCTTTAAAAAAGTTTTGATTAATTAATTACCTTGTGTGACCAGAACAAGAAGGCTGAGGCAGCGAACTGACCGTTATCCATGTCAATATTGTGCTTGACATCTACGACATTGCTACTCGCAGCGGCCTCACTCAATATTTCCTAAATAATGTACACGCTGTGTCCGCTTAAACCATTACCGAAATAAACTCTGTACTTACATGAATAATCATACAATGTATGTATGTATGTATGTATGTATGTATGTATGGAGTGTAAGGGCAGTGATGCATAAATTTTCAGTGGCCTTGAGATGTTCGATTTTCTAACATGTGGAAAAACCGAACATCGCTGATGTAAGGGCGCAAATTAAAAATGACACATTTTGCTCTTTCGAACAATTTTGTAACCATAAGTTGGAAAATCTGACATTTTGACATTACAGCTTTTCGAAATATTGAAGCAAAAACAGATTTTTAAATGTATTCCGTAGGAAAAGTCTGGCTATGGTTGAACTATTGAATAGCTTCAATCGCCGACATTTTATTACCTACCATCTATGATATCTGGATATTAGCACCTGGTTTTGATTTTATATGGGAAGTTTTGGTATCAATCTGGGGAGGCCAAGGCCCACATTCCCTAATGTACCTGCATAATATCTGAATATACCAGAATTTCGTTTTTAAACATTTTTAGTTTCGTAGCATATGGTTTTGATTTCGTGTCCAAATTTTGGAAAGTTTGATAAAATTATTTGAAATTTGGCAACATTCAGAAAATTGCGGGGTATTTTCCGATGAGCAGCAACCTTGAAAGGAAGATCCATTTACCAATTCCATTGCCCGCTTGTAACCGGAAACATTGGTAGATTTTGTGATTAAATAACACTTTTGTGGCTGTGACCAAAGAGAAGCTCTTTGCTGTGACTAAAAAGCCCTCCCCCACTCCCGTTTCCTACGCATAATGCTCGTTACAATATTTTGAATTAACCACTTTTCTTCATATTGACCGTATTTTTTGCATTTTTAACTCAGGTTATCACAACGGAATAGAGAAAGGGGTGGTAACATCTTTTCTTTATTCATCCATTTTTCCTTGCTATTGTTTGAAGTAATAATAACGACTGAAATTTTTGTAAACAATTATACTACCTACAACTACGATATATGAGTTACTTCAGGAGTTACTTCGGAAAGTAAACTGGTAAAAGATGAAGTGTTTTGGAATGGCATGGAGATTTGTGCTCGCATCATACATCCTGTAATTGTCTAAGAATACATTTTAAATTACAATTTTAGAATATGATGTTGACGTGCCTTATCTTATTTAACCCAGATAAGTATCTATATAGGATCTCATTTAATTAAGTTTAACTTTGAAATAAGATATGTAGACACCAAGAGAGCTCTATTGGAACAGATTTGGTTTTGTCAGAACATTGTACATATAAAATAATTTTCCTATCAAATTGAATGTTTTATATCACAAAATTCGGTATCTACACAAGCTGTCATAATTGGGGCTCAAAACGTCATTATAAGGGGTAGTCGACCCCTTGTCACTGACCGGAAGACTGAGTTTGACTTAATCAGTCCAATCCACGCTCCCGATCGGGAGATCTCCTTATTGGATGATCGAGACATACGCAGAGACCATAATTCAAACTGTTGCTAATAAGTTCAGCCATTATTATTTTTTTTTTATATGATATAATTCTAAAGTTGCATACTTTTCAAATGATATAATTCTAAAGTTGCATACTTTGCAAATGATTAATTAAAATATATTGCAAATATATATTAAATATATAGATAGATATATATATATATATATATATATATATATATATATATAAATATATATTATATATATATATATATATATTATATATATATATATATATATATATATATATATATATATATATATATATATATATATATATATATATATATATATATATATATATATATATATATATATATATATATATATATATATATATATATATATATATATATATATATATATATATATATATATATATATATATATATATATATATATATATATATATATATATATATATATATATATATATATATATATATATATATATATATATATATATATATATATATATATATATATATATATATATATATATATATATATATATATATATATATATATATATATATATATATATATATATATATATATATATATATATATATATATATATATATATATATATATATATATATATATATATATATATATATATATATATATATATATATATATATATATATATATATATATATATATATATATATATATATATATATATATATATATATATATATATATATATATATATATATATATATATATATATATATATATATATATATATATATATATATATATATATATATATATATATATATATATATATATATATATATATATATATATATATATATATATATATATATATATATATATATATATAAATGCAAATATATATATATTTGCTTTATTTTTGCTTTATTTATTTGGTTCTTCACAACATATTTACATATAACAATATACAATATATACAGATATACAATTGAGTTTACAAATATTTGAATTGTTGAAATACAGTTATCAACATATAGAAATGTGGATAGGTGTAGGATATAATAATATACAATATGTATGTGAAAGCAAGTGTTGCAAAAAAACTCTGGAGAGCTTAACTAAGTACAACACTCCCTGGTTACAAAGTAAGTTAATTTTAGCATAAACTACCCACCCCACCCCTTCGAAGTTACTAGACCTCCCCCACCCCTAATTTACCAGCCCCCTACCAAAAATACCAGACCCTATTCCCCACCCATCCCCTACCCCTAAGGTTATGGATAGAATATAACAAGTAGTAATAGAGTATTTAGTAATTATTTATACAATTTTGTCTAATGATTTTTCGAAAGCTGGCAAGAGAATTACAAGTTTGTATGTCACAAGGGATGGAATTTCAAAAATCAATGGCTCGGTTACAAGTATTAAATCTAATCAGATTAGTGCGACATGGAGGACAATGAATGTTATTTGATTAACGGGTATTATATGGATGAAAGTCATTGTTTGTCTTAAATAGATTAAATAAAGGAAATGGGAGGTCATTATGTGTTGCACGATAAACAATAGTTGCAAGATTGATTTGGATGAGGTCAGGCAATTTCAGAAGATTAAGCGACAGAAAAGGCTTGCTGGTACTTTCACGATAATGAGCATTGGTAATATGTCGAATAGCCTGTTTTGTAAGACAATCAATTTATTTAAAGTGGTTTTAGTTGCACTTGACCAAACACTGCAACAATAAGACAAATGAGGCAAAATAAGAGTTTGATACAAGCACCTTAGAATATTTCTTGGAAAATAATATTTTAATTTAGAAAGGATACCAACAGATCTAGAAATTTTGTTACAAATTGAATAAATATGGTCTGACCAGGAAAGATTGGAGTCGATGGTCACCCCTAAAAATTTGGTTGTGGTTACTTTATGGACTATTATACCATTCAAATTGATAGTGACATTCCAATTTTTACTTAGAGTACCAAAAACAATATAATTAGTTTTAGCTGCATTTAAAGAAAGCTTATTAGCACAGAACCAGTCATGATAACATAATAAATCAGAGCAGATAATGTCTTGTAACTCATAAGCGTTACTACCATGATAAAAAATATTTGTGTCATCTGCAAATAAAATTAAAGATGATTTTGAAGACACATTACTTATATCGTTAGTATATAAAATAAATAGAAGTGGTCCTAATATAGAGCCTTGAGGGACTCCACACTTAACACAAGAAAGATCAGAACTGCAATTATTATAATACACATACTGATGCCTATTAGAAAGGTAGCTATAAAACCAATCAAGAGCTTTACCTCTTATGCCATAAAATGATAACTTTTTTAATAAAATGTGATGATCAATGGTATCAAAGGCCTTAGACAGGTCAAGGAAGATTCCAACTGCTGAATCTTTTCGTTCAAGGGCTTTATATAATTTATTTATTGCAGAGATAAGTGCTGATTCCGTAGAATGACCTGGTCTAAATCCATACTGATCATCAAATAGAATGTTGTGTTTGTCAAGGAAAGCTAGGATACGATTAAACATCAACCTTTCAATGATTTTAGATATACATGGTAAGATAGATATAGGGCGGTAGTTTTCATAAACATGGGGATCATCTTTCTTATAGATGGGGACAACTTTAGCAATTTTTAGTCTGTTAGGAAAAATACCTGTGATGAATGATAAGTTGGAAATGTGAGTTAAAGGTTGAACAATGTGATGAATTACTAACCTGATTATACCAGGTTTGAGGTTGTCAGAACCAGCAGACTTATTAGATTTAAGACACGAATAAGCTACTTTAAATACTTCGTTAATTGTTACAGGATGAAGGAACAAAGAACTTAAAATGCTCTTGTTTGGCTCTAAGTACTCATCAAAGGATTTGTTACCATTTATATTGTTAGCAAGAGTAGGGCCTATATTGACAAAAAAGTCATTAAAATTATTGGCAATAGTTTTGGGGTCAGTGACTGGATTGTCTCCATCACTGAATGAGGATACCGAATTACTTGACCTTTTATTTAAAAGTTCATTTATTATACTCCAAGTACTTTTGGCATTATTTTTACAATTGTTAATTTTTTTATTAAAGTAGCTCTTTTTTGAAAAGCGAATAACATGATTTAATTTATTTCTATATTTCTTGTAGTTGGTTTTGTTTTCACTAGATGGATTTCTTAGAAACCTTCTATATAATTTATTTTTAAGTTTGATTGACTTAAGAATTCCAGAAGTTATCCATGGATGCCGTTTACGATTAGTTTTAGTATTTATAGTTATATGTGGAAAACAATTATCATAAATATAATCAATGGTATTTACAAATGAATCATAAGCTGCGTTGGCGTCTTTGAGTGCCAAAATAAAACTCCAGTCCACTGCACCAACTTTACTGACAAAATTATCGACATTACACTTAGAATAATTACGTATATATATGATAGCTTTGTTTTTAACTCTGTTAGTACAAACATTAACTTGGTGAAAAATTGGAAAGTGATCACTGATGTCAGTGACTAAAACCCCTGAGATACAGTCATCAAAATTAGTATTGCTAAGAATGTTATCAATTAAACTTACAGAATTACAAGTTACCCTAGTAGGTATACTTATCAAAGGACAATACCCATAAGAAGACAATATGTTATGAAAATCAAAGGATATATCTTTTGCAAAGTCAATATTAAAATCACCCATAATGTAACAGTTTTTATGCTCATTTGAAATTTTTGAGAGGATTAAATCTAGTGTATCATAAAAAGAATTTACTGAGGATTGCGGAGGTCTATAAATAACAGAAACTAAGATAGTGATGGATTCAAAATTTAGTTCAACAAAGATACTTTCAATGTCAGCGTTAAAAATAGATAGGTCAAGACGAATAACTGCAGGAAACTTATTATGTACAAACAAACAAACCCCGCCCCCTCTCCTGTTCTCTCTATGTTGCTCAAAAAGGTTGTAATTACTCATACCAGTGATTTTATTATGTGGACCAAACCATGTTTCCGAGAAAGCCAAGACTGAAAAGTTATTATTAAGAGTAGACAAATAATCACTTATGGTATCAATATTATGGATAAGACTACGGCTATTAAGATGAAAAAGGGAAAAACCAGTATCCTTAACTACATTGTTAAAATTATCTATATCATAATACTTACAATTACTTGAAATGTGATCATCAATTGATTGATTCCACATTAGAACAAAAACATCATTCACAACATCCAACAATAATGAAAAGGCCCAAACAAGCCAAACAAAAGCAAAGAAAATGGTGTAATATATGATATCATACTCCTCAGCATAAGATGTTCCAGTTTTACAGGTCACGAAATAGGTAATGAAAAGTCACAAGTTCATCAGATCGT
>JAIGNY010002238.1:12500-15000 GCA_020152595.1 Chiridota heheva
CGGGTCCCACTACGGACCCATAGGGTCCAGCCCGGGGGCTACCTTAGTTAGTCCTTATTGGATCTCTGCTGCAGATACATTTAAACTTCATGCAGGCATCTTCATGTTTCATCTATGTAGTTTACAATGGACTGAGTATTTTTTAACAAGTACTAGATTTTATATTCAGATGCAATAGCATGGACAGGTACATATCTTCTTTTCTAAAAGTGGATTATAAATGTATCTTAAGACTGAAATATCCAAGTCCCAGTCATGTGTTGTGCATTGACAGTTGATGGATGCTGAAATGTGTTTATGATGTCATGCATGTTAGTATGGGGTAGGGTTTAATACAACTTTTCATGTGTAAGTGAGAAATGAAATGCCACATTGTAACCATAATGCATTTTGGTTTTGGTTTTTCATTTGATTAAAATTTGAAATATTTTCTTTATTTACACTTTGCTTTTTGATACATATAATTTTAGGTGTGTTTTCTCTCTCTAAAATGGTCATAATGAGCTCATTCATAGTGTGTTATCTGTGACTCTTAATAGGTTTTGTTATCAATAGGTTCATTATGCAGTGTTAGATGTAACCTTTGAACATTTAAGTACTTAGTGGCAGTACAAATCATAGGTATATTGAAAGGAAATTCACAAAAGGGTAGGTGTTTGCCTTAAAAATGGTGCTTTGATTTCTGTACAGTCATCACATGAACATGAAGCAAAAAATGTTTTGTGCAGGGGAGTCGTGTAGCAACTTTGGTTGGGGTGTATATGAACTTTTTGTGCTTATGAACTTTTTGTGCTTATGATAATACTCTTATTACTGTAATGGATGATTTCTCCAAAGTGAAGCTATTCTCATTCAAACTTGAGCAAATTTTAACTGATTTTTGGTGATTTGTAAACCAAACTGGATAATTTGTTGTCAAATATGGACAGTATTAATCCAAATTGGAATTATATTTAGCTAAATTTGTGGGTGATGTTGATGATTGGAATTATATTTACCAAATTTAGATGATAAATTATCAAAATAATGGTATTTGAACCGAAGTTGGGCAATTTTGAAGAAAAATAATTGTGAGTTTTTATTTCAATTGGAGTGACTTTTTAACCATATGGTGTTTCTATTATCCAAATTAGAAGGATTTTTAACCACTTGTAAACAACACTTTTATAATTTTAGGCTAATTTTGGTGATTTGTCTGGGCTATTTTAAACATAATTTGGTTCTTTGCAATCACAGATTGTAAAGTTTATTTGGGCTATTTTAATTTAAATTTGGACCATTTTCAACAGAATTTGAGCCATTTCAACCTTTTTTTTTGGTACTATTTTGAAACCAAATTTTGACCACATAAGTTTGTCTATATCTTAGTACTTGAATATGGTAGAAAATAATGGTACATTTCTTCTTCGTTATCCTTATTTACATGAATAGCTGTTTTCTCACCGTCAACCAAGCTCAATTTTGCCAGAACATTTTGGTCATAAGCTAACCGTTTAAGTTATTCACTTTAAATGTTCCACACCTATGGTTACAGTTTTAACAGTCAATAATTAGCAATGATAGTACCATTTAGGCAATCGTTTTAAAGTGTTGAACAATGGGATTGAATTTATTTGACTTAGCAAAGACTATGAACCAGTGTACTTTTAAAGATACATTTTAGATAATAGGAATTAGAAGGGAAAAAATAATAGGTAATTGTGCAGTATTCACATTTATTATGAGTAATTAATTGCATATCTATTTATAGATGCTTTTTTATATTGCTTATCTTAGACAAGAACCACCTGATTGTACTATATGAGCCAAGCACACTTCTAAAAATATACCATTTAGTCATTAATGTTGTGTAAATGTTGTCAGAAAGTTGTTAAGTAATTAGAAAAAGCTGTTATAGAGCTAAAATGGAATAATAAAATATCTCTGATGATAGGGCACTGAGCATGAAATGAAATGTTAAAGGTAACAAGGTACCTAATGCTGACAAACCAACAAAAATGTACAATCTTTATGTGATTAGTCAACGCTGACATGTATGTTGTTTGTTTTGCTTGAAGTTAGAAAACAGTTATCAACAAAATGAGTTATTTCATTAATTTGTTATTTCTTTTTTGCTATGTTATGTTTTTATTAAAGTATTGCTGAGTGCATGATAATTAGTATAGAAAGTTGGAAACTCAGAAGAAGTTCTGTCCCAATAAGCCATGAATGAGCTGTATTCCTTTTATGATTAAGGACCTCTCATGTGACTTGGTACAGAGGAACCCAGGATTTTTTCAGACAAATAATCGTTAAGTTTTAATACCAGTGAAAGCTAGTGACATACGTGGGATTTTGGAGGTGGAGATAGGACCCATTCCCTTGACTGATTTTGTCACCTGACTAATGATCAGAGGTGCGGGAGCGCATGGTCCTCCTGCCTATCCCTCTTGTCATATGAGTGTCATTGCATTGCGTCCATGAACAAAGCCTTAGTATTGCAGTTTTGCCCATGAGTTAT
>JAIGNY010002238.1:20000-23661 GCA_020152595.1 Chiridota heheva
TATATATATATATATATATATGCTTTTGTTGGTGACTAAAATGTTAAAATCCGCTTTTCAGAAACTATTGAATTGAATTTCTCAAGATTACTTTTAAATTTCCTGGTGAAAGTCAAATTTCAGCGCTGGTGAAAATAATTTTATCGTTCTGCTTCACCAAAAAAATATTTAGCATGCATTTTCCTACCTTTGGCTTAAACCTAAGAGAATATAATTTGGAAAGATTGATTGTAGGTTATAGAGACAAAAATCCCCGATTGGGAGATATCCCGTTCGGGGGCGTGGACCGAACTGTTACTGTTATTTTTGTTTGATGCTGTATATACCGAGTTTCATTGATTTTATGCAAAAAAATGATCAAATCCTCCTTCAATATTCTGAAGACCCCTTTACCAGTTTACTTGCGCTACACTAGAATCATGATGTTTCTCGTTTTTGTGTCTGCATGTTCCCTTAAAAAAACAAAAAAATCCATAAATTTTTCCTATATGGGAAGTTTCTGTTGTTGGAAAAATGTATGATTTGGGCATATGGGATTTGCTTCCCACATTGGATTTGCTTCCCATATGGAAATTGTTTGGCTTCCCATATGAGAAATTTCTGTTGGGGGAAAATGTGTGATTTTTAGCATATGGGAATTACTTTCCACATGGGATTTGACTTTCAATAAGATTTTATTTCCTTCATGGGATTTACGAGGAATTTATGATATCTATGCAATTATAAATTTTCAAAGAGGTTTTGAAAAAAATTCGCATAAAAACCCAATTGCTGATTTCCTGTAGGAAATTTGTATTCCCTATAAGAAATTGGTATTCCCTATAAGAAATTGGTATTCCCTATAGGAAATTGGTATTCCCTATCAGAAATTGGTATTCCCTATAGGAAATTGGTATTCCCTATAGGAAATTAGTATTCCCTATAGGAAATTAGTATTCCCTATAGAATATTATGTGGATTGTTTGTAAAGGCATATTTGGAGAAAAAGGTCACGTTTTTAAATTTCCCACTGAAAGGGATGTGTGGAGGAGGAGAGCGTCCTGTAAATATATACTACTGTCGTACATGCTTTCACTATCAACATCAACCATATGTACCCGAATCCACAGCCATGTTCATGTAAACCCTCTCGAAACTTCTCGTTTTATTTCCTTCTATAGACCTTTTCAAACCGAGTTTAGCCGAACATGATTTCTTCAGTAATTCGATTAATCAAATGCTAGCGAAACTTTTCCTTTGTTTCCCAACCAATCAGGTGCAGGTTTGAGGAAAAAAATTTAAGCAGCAATACACGCGCGTATTTCCTTCATGTATAACGTACGTATGATACGTGCGCTTGAAAACATTTTTTCATACCTTTGGTCCCATACCGTGCGTGAATTGTGCAGACGGCCAAGATTCCTGCAGTATTTTTTGGTCAATAAGATTCCTCCAGTATACGATTAAATCTCGGCCATGTGACATTATTTAATTTAGTAATCCGGAAATTGCCGATTCAGATTTGAAAAGGTATATAACCATTTATAATTGTCTTATTTGAAATTTTGCATCTGCATACAGCCCTTTCCATCACTAATTTTTTTGAAATTTCTGAATATTATTGCATTGCGAGGGTAAATCATCCCACATCAAAAAGTGAATATGAACACTGGTTTTGTGATCAAATGTCGAATCACCAAAAGAACAAAATAACTTAATAAATTAATATGAAAACTTAAAGGCCAACAAGTAAACGATTTGAAATATTTCAATCACGAAAAATTACCCTTACACATGATTGTCATTTAGTAACAATTTTTTTTTTTTTTTTTTTTTACATACCCGGTATGAAGCTGTTTTGATATGTGCGTACTAGCTGTGCAAGGTGGCCAGGCTGATCCAATGATTCAAATACATTCAATAAGACGTTGACGTTGTTGGTTCCGATCAATCCGTTGTAATAAAGCAGATAGTCCAACAAGGATGCTCCTGGTGATTTGCTTCTATCATCATAGCTGAAAGCTATTTGATACTTTTCGTTGAACTTTCTTTGTATTGGTTGAGCTGAGTTGGTGCTGGTTATTTCATCTCCTACGCTTCTCAGCAAATTTCGGAAATTATGAATGCGACCTTCACCTGTTGATTTATAAAACTGACAAATAAAAGTGTCGGCAACCTAAGTCTGTGGTAAAGAATGTGCTTTTGCTTATATGACAAGGGATAAAATCGTATGAAAAATAAGTATGAATTAAAATTCAAAATAAAAGATTATTTCAATTTTTAGTTATTTTTATGAAAAACAAAAAAGACAAAGAAACTACTTTAAAATTAAATTGTCATGTGCATGTAGTGACAACTTTGTAATCTCCAGTAATATTTGGCAAAATTTCCCGAAAATGAAGGAAATTCCCCGAAAAAGAAATGAAATACTCTTGGAAATGAAATTGGTAAAAAATTAAGGATATTTCTCCCAAGTTGAATATTTCCCGATTATCCGGAACGTTTGATGGCTGGAAACTTAGTTTACCGATGCAATAATTCCGCTTGCGACTAGAAACTTTTGAAAGTTATCGTCCCCCTCAGACGTGACCCCTCCTACGTCCCGATCGCATCTAAAGCGACGATGCATCTTTTAAAACATTTGTAAAATAAAATTCAAAAGACGTTAATGTGATAGATCAGTTGGTCAAATGATTTCGGCACCAAAGCATTCAAATCAATCTACTTGTGTATCACGAAACTTGCACTTCCTAACAGTAACGTCAAGTGGGAGTATAACATCAGGATTCTGTTATTTTCATTTGCAAACTTTTTAATGCCATCACCGATACAATGAGAGGTCCCACCTAAATCCTTAATGATATCGTTTCGTCACAATTGCTTACATATGATTATACGAAATAGCTATAATGCAGTTTGAATAAATGAAACTGAATAATGTTTATTTTCATACAGCTCGTATGTATTAAAAAGATTACTTTAGTCACGTGGTCAAGCAAGTTCATCTTATATGACAGAGAACAAAGAAACAAAATGGTGAAGAAAGCATTCAAGTGAATCTTATTCCGTTAAGGAGATATTCAAGTTTAAAGTTCTATATTATTTTGGGTAGAAATAACTGAACAGACTAGTTGTGACATCACAGCCTCAGATTACTCAAATTATTTATGTATTTATTCTTTTTGCTGTCAGGAAAGTAGTAAAACAGAATCTATATATATGTGGAAGCTCTTTGGTATATGTAACTATAATTTGCCACCACCAACATTCCAAAGTAGACTTACTATAAGAGCCATTTCTACACCTATAGGACTTCACCGTTTTGTTTCTTATAGCATCCTCTTTCATAAAAGATAAACTTGCTTGACCACTGAACTTATTCTTTAACAGAAGGTACACATACTGTGTGAGCAATGCGTTGTTTTGTAGCATGTGACACGTCTTTGAATGTTTGCAATACGCCCATCATCGTAGTTCGAAGATGAAGAAATATGGTCGCATGCCTCCAGGAACCAATCAACGTTTTCTTCGTCAATGAATCCACGAGACTCTAGAAGGTTCAGAAACTCTATTCCAGGATTTGTAGCAGTTAGTACGTCAGTAGGATAGAGGGTAAATGTCCTATAAGGGCTGATTCTAAAGAAATACTCCTCAGCAAATAATCTGATCATTTCATAATCGT
>JAIGNY010002239.1:0-17808 GCA_020152595.1 Chiridota heheva
CCCCAAAACCTTGGAGAAAAAAGTTCCAGGGCATGAGTTCTCGTCCACGAATTTTGGTTCATGTGTATATTACAGTTGTCAAGTTATAAGCGACGCAAAATTAATTGTTGCATATCCACACGCACACACACACCTACACACACGGACAAACGCAACAATCACCAAATTTTGTCCCGTCCCAAAAACGTTTGACCCCTAACCCCTAATATGAGTTCATGAGGTCATCATATGAGACCCTCCAGCCCCCCTTATATCAAGGGATGGCCATGTAGTACAGGAAGTATGTGCAGTTTTTTGCCTAGGTGACTACAATATCTCATCCCCACATATATGTATATGTGGGTACTACTACTACTACTACTACTACTACTACTACTACTACTACTACTACTACTACTACTACTACTACTACTACTACTACCACCACCACCACCACTACCACCACTACTACACTACCACCACCACCACCACACACCACCACCACCACCACCACCACCACCACCACCACCACCACCACCACCACCACACCACCACCACCACCACCACCACTACACCACCACCACACCACCACCACCACCACCACCACCACCACTACCACCACCACCACCACCACCACCACCACCACCACCACAATCCACCACCACCACCACCACCACCACCACCACCACCACCACCACCACCACCACCACCACACCACCACCACTACCACCACACACCACTACCACCACCACCACCACCACCACCACCACCACTACCACTACTATTACTACTACTACTACTACCACTACTACTGCTGCTACTACTACTACTACTAGTAGTTTTTTCTAAATCATTAAGAAAATCTTGAGGAGGAGTGGGTAAAACCGTAAAGAGATCAATAACGTTTGGACAAAGCAAATGTTTTATAATGGTGATTTTACCTATCGGCGTAAAATCACGCATAGACCATAAATTTAGTGCAGTCTTGAGTCGATACAATTTGGGGAGATAATTTAAATGAAAAAAGTTGTCTTTATGGTGTTTGAAAGAAATACCAAGGTACTGAATGGGATCTTGTGAGATATTGAATATACTTGAAAAAATCAGGGGGCGAATCAATATAATGACCAACAGGAAAAAAAGAGACTTTTCAAAATTAATAACGAGACCAGAAATGTGTTGATAATCATTTAGAACAGAAATTACATTGTTAACCGATGAGCTAGAGCCATCTGTAAATAAAACCGTATTATCAGCGTATTGTGTAATTTTAACTTCAGTATCCTATATAACAATACTGTACCTTTAATATTATGATTAGATTGTAAACGAAGGCATAGGATTTCTGAACACATGATATATAAGTAGGGACTAAGGGGGCAACCTTGTCGCACTCCACGCAAAATAGATAAATAATTTGTTCAATACCCATTGTTAATTACACACGAACTAGCATTACAATAAAGTGTACTAACCTAATGTCTGAAACTGACCAAAGTTAAAATAGAAAAGAACCTTATCTGTAAAGGAATGACTTAACGAATCAAAGGCATTTTCAAAATCTAGGAAAATAGAAGAACCAGGTACTGAATTATTCATACAATGATGTATCATATCTAATACTAAGCGTACATTTTCTCCTATGTACCTGCCTTCAAAAAATCATGTTTGTTCCGGGCTTATACAATTTTGTAAATTATTCTTTAAACGACTAGATAAACACTTAGCTGCAATTTTATAATCAATATTTAAAAGGGCAATGGGTCTCCAATTTTTCAAAATGCAAGAGTCTTTTACGGATTTTGGGAATAACTAGATAACAGCCTGACTTCGTAGGGGGGACAATTGACCTTTGTTATAGGCAAAATTGAGAAAGTTTACAACTAATGGACCCACGTTTTCCCAGAAAAATTTGTAGAAGTCTGATGAAAGGCCATCAGTTCGGGAAATTGATTTGAAGCCATAAAAAAAGTGCATTACTACACTCAGATAGGGTTAATAAACCTTATGCAGTGAAGGCGTTGTTATGTGAAATACATTTATGAGTTTCTAAGTGGGCGAAAACATTAGAAGGGTCCTCAATAGAATGATCAGAGTAAGGGTACGATAGAAATGTTCCACCTCCTTTGAATTTTTTTGTCTGTAAACAATGGTAGCACCTTCATTATCAATAAGTTTAGTAATATAATTAATTGTCTTATTTCTACGTTCAAGATTGAAGAAATAACGAGTGTTCTTCTCTGCTGCCTCGACCCACCTTGCCCTGGAACGAATAAAGACACCTTGCAATTTGTAATCGTAAATTACATCTAGCTCAGTCTTAAGATTCTTAAGAATGTTACAGTTATCACAGGTGGCCTGCAAGCAGCAAAGTTGTTCATAATAAGATAATTCTTACTTTAAGTACCCATTTTAGGAAAAAACGGAGGCTGAAAATAAATATATCAGACGCATAAAAACAACTCCAAGAACCCTGACAACTCGTTGCACGCGAAGACATATACTAATTGTTCTCCTGGTCTCCTACATAAAACGATTGGTTGTTGCTGTTGCAACTGCTTCCGCATGGTAGTAATTATTATGCTGTCTTCTGTGAGAATGAATTATGCACAATATATAAGTGAAAAACATTTGGTGATACAGTGTTTGCTAAAGGATATCTAAATTCCAAATATAATATCATGCACCCACTTTTGAGACAAAAAATGAAAATAAATTCTTGAAATCTCAATTATCACCGCACAATATTTGTGACACATAGACCTTCATTTAATATTCTTAGAAAGATCAATTGCAATTATGAAGGTGGCACAAAAAGATTTCACGATTATCAAAAACGAGGTTATTTTGTTAGCTATGGGGTGGAGTAAATCAGAATGTGTCAGTAATATCAATAATCAATAACAAGTCACAGACGTAACTATGATGGAATGATACAACAAAATGCTTTCTTTGAAAAAAACCCAATCACATATCGATTTAAACTTGTTTTGCACTTGTATCTTACATTTTCAATTACGTTTTGCATTATGTAACGTCTTTAGTTCTCTCAACACCAAGCATCAGAAGTGAACTGCATTTTCCACATTTACATATACATATTTCGTTTCGAACATACTTTTTGTCTCGTCTTGCTTGCTATCCGTCTCATTTCTCGAGCGATGATGCAATTACGAACAGGAAGCAATGATCGAGCGAACGATTTCTCTGGAAAGAAATAATCTGAATCATGTATCGAAGTACAGTGTGCTTTGTTTTCATATTTATCTTACATGGTCAGTTAAGTCAAGTAATAAATAAAATGTTTAATTCTCTCAATGAGATTTTGTGTTACTTTCGGTACTTTGAGATCCTAACTGAAATAAGTATGTCAGTATGATGATAAGCTTTATTATTTAATACGTTCCATATTGTCGCGTGACAAATTGTTTACATCGTTGCCCATATCTATAGTTTTATTTTCTTATTATACACATTTGGTGTAGATGACGACGCCTGCAATTACATCGTAAGGAGAAATTCTAAGTCAAATCTATGTTTGAACAGATAACTCCTTGAACGTATCTGCCGTTGAGGTGAGCAAAGGTGCTGTCACCATACCGACCATTGAACCACCACGCACCGGGAAAACCCATCGAACATGATCCACTGTATTGATCATTGTCCCTATCTCTGGTAGAAAATTGTTGGTTGTTGTTATGATTATAACTAGTTATCATGCTGTCTCCTGCATTAAATTAATGTATTTGAAAAAAGTGTGTTTCAAGAACCACAGTAAATATATAAATAAATGTAAATAGAAATACTAAAATTTGGGATGCGTGTATTAATTGTGATATTTGTAAAGATTATGACTATTGCCTCGATAAATCGTTACGTTACATTATTAGAATGATAAATTCATTAGCGTGTGGATATGTGCTGTTTCCTCTTGTGACCCCACATCACAAGTTATTGAAATATTTTTAATCGTGGCTCGGTAAGAAAGAAATGTTTTGATACTAAGTTTATTAGTTAAACAAAAGGGCTCATCACATGTTTTTAGTTTGTATATTAGCTGGTAATTAAAAACTAATAACTAAGATATGAAATGTAAGCAATATTGACGCCACGGTAACGACGTAAACAAATGTAAATTTATTTTTATTTCCCGAAACGTAGGTAAGTGCAGTGCATTCATTATTGTACAGTGATATATAGGAAGATTATGGACCGTGAAGCGTGACGATTCGGTTATCCTGGAATGTACTGTTTTGCTACTTAAACTCAGCACATCGCTGATGTAAAGGCGTGAATCTTTCATATTTAACTTTGTATTATACGTTTCTTGCATAGACTTCCTAATAATCTTCTACGTTTCGGTACCCGCCGTTTGAGTAGGATGACAAAATGAGTTCAGTGTTTCTTTGCTTAACTTTATAGCCTGAAATCATTGCGGTATTTTTTGTAAAAGCTTTTATGAATTAATTGATGCTGAACTTCTGGAATTTTTTCATATTTTCAAAATAATTAATTTTATTTCGTGTAATACACTTTGGCTGACAACACTTCAGATTTGCTGTACCACATAAAGTTCTAAGATAAACCTTAAACAATTAACAATATCACACATAGGCAGATTTCTAAGATTGTATTGTTGATGCAAATGATTTAGTGCGGTAAAAGTTTTTAAATAATTTTATATTTATATTTTATATTATGTACATCAAATCACTCGTACTTTTTATGATTTTGTATAGCATCATAATAAAGATAAAAATGAACCAAAAACAAAAAGGTTAATGACATAATCCGTGGGGTTATGAGACATATATAGAAATCTAATCGTCTTTCTGTTTCTGCTCTACTTGTTTTCTATTTAAAGAGGTTTTATTTTTTCATTTGTTTACACTTTAAATACTAATTAGTCAAAATGCAGTTAAATAGTTATGCGAGACCATATCTAATTTAAGCCTAAATTAGTCACAATATGATCTCGTACGACTAATTAAGTGCATTTTGACTAATTAATATTGACAGTGTATCCTTTTTTTTACATTTTGTGAATAATCTGATTAAAACAAAATATATCACACATGGTAAAACACTGGTAAGGTCTTCTTTCCATAGATTTATATATTTTTTGGTATAAGCATTTTGAAACTAAAATTATTATAGGTTGATTGCTCTCATTTAACACCTACCGCTGTTTTCTACTTTACTGCATTTTTAAATTAACTTTAAAATGCATCCTTCTTGATATAATTCTTCCTCCTTGTACGTTTCTACCGTTGAGGTGAGCCAAGCTACAGTAGTTGAACCACCACGCACCTGGCCAACCTTTCGCACATGATCCTGACTACATATCGTTATCCGGATCACTTGTTGATAACTGTTGGTTGTTGTTGGTCTCGTCGCTCCATCTAGTTATCATGCTGTCTCTCGCAGGTAAAGTGTATAGATGGTACCGTACTGATTATCAGACTTGAGAAATAGAGGTTTCTATTGTGACTCACTAAGCAAAACATAACTGCTTTAAATTGATTTCCAGTGTTTATTATTCATTATAAATTCAGTAGATTCCTGTGTTAAGCTTTTGTAGATAATATTTTTCTTAAAGTAGAAGTTGAACTGAAACGTATCAACAAAATTCAATACAATTTTCATTCTCTCGATCACTAGTAGAAATTTTAAGTATTTTCTTGATCGAATTAATATAATAGGTAATCATGCTATCAAATGAAGTGCATAATGCCATATATTTTTTTGTTTAGAAAAATGTTCACAAAAAAAGCTTTATATAAAAATAACATGCTTGGTCTTAATTATGGTGAACAATAGAAACTAGAATGTAAAGTAGCCGAGAGAACAATGGTGAAAGATTAATATACTGTGTCATATGCGGAAGCTGAAAAGTTGCAGTTCAATCGATGCTTTAAGACAATAAGAGCTGACAATAAATAACTAACAAATCCATTAAATGTATAATTATTGTGAAAAATTTGTATTGCGAGAGACAGCATGACATCTAAGCAATATTGCTTTCAGACACAAACAGTGACAGTGATGAAGAGATGTATGATCCACCAAAGGTCCCAAGAAAAAGTAACTTCGTATACAGTATTATTGTTTCTGCTATTATTCTAACCATTATTGCTGCTATTATCATTATTATCTTCTATTCATCTATTGTGTTAGAGTGCAATGCTGGATTGATTTACATGTAGCTGATAAAACTTTGGCTCATTGCTCAATTTAGCTAAAGTGAAGTTAAAAAAACAGATCACAGTGATGCCCCATATGGGCTATATTTATTGTGGTGGGTGGTAAATGTTTCTGAAAGTGATGTGGATTTTAATTGTTTTTTGAACAGTTTATTTCTAGAATAAAACAACAACATATATTCCATATAAGCAACAAATTGTAAGATAGTCAATTACTTTTTCAAATACAAGAAATGTAAACAAATTATAATGACAAGATTGCAATGGCAGCTGGAAAATACGAAGTATGAAACTTATAGTAGTATTTCTCCCTGTGTTTATTTAAAACATATTCAATTTCAAATATTAAGAAAAAACTTTACTTATTACAAGAGGAAAAAAACCTTAGACATGTAGCCTCAAATTTCTTAAATATTAATTGGGTTAGCAATAGGAGGCATAGCAGATCTTTGCAGAGGGTTGGCCTTTTTACAGTAAAGGGCTCTTAGAAGGATATGTCTGTCAATCATTCACAGTTAATTAACTTATTCCTCTGGCAAATAATACGCGGCTATTCATTAGCCCAGTGATGACACAATATCCATTCTACTTGATTAGCCCTGGGATATATAAAGCCTTATTTATCTTAAATTTTGTGGTTAGCCTCTTGCGTGCATAAATGATAATTAACAACCTGAGTTGCCTAATGCTATTCCTTACTTTTTGGCAAAAAACTGAGGTGGCGGGTGCGGGTAGTTCTTTAGAGTTAAATTTTGGCATAACAGTCGGAATGTGTGCTGGTCGACCATTTCAAAGCCATGTGTATTAGCAAGAACTGTATGGATCGTTGCACCTACACACTACTGGTCATCAATAAGCGCTTAGTGTGGGTTGTTTGTGTGTAGTATTGACCTTATATGGATTAACATCAACTTGGAAGAAGGAAATAATGGTACAGTAAAATAAGGAATAGTAAAATAGGAAATGTGTGCACTTCCAAGGTTAGAATTTATTGTTTATGGTAGCTTTGTTGTTTTGGTTACATACCGTGTGCAAATGTAAAATTAAACAACTACTGTATCCTTCAATATTTTTTATCTTAAAGATTCTGGAAAACGACAGAAGTGGTCCCTAGAATATACATTAAAAGTAATGACAGAAGTGGTCCCTAGAAGATACATTAAAAGTAATGACAGAAGTGGTCCCTAGAAGATACATTGAAAGTGAAAGAGTACTTCAAAAAGTACATAACATCAGGAGAAAGTGCTCTCCCTGGTAAGTTATATGGAGATAAACAAACTACTGTTAATGATTTTATCTTCCATTGTCTATGTTGATAATCAATGAGGTGCTTAATTTTAGTCCAGGGCTGCTGGGCCTTAACATTCTGGTTTCCTGGAAAGTATGCTGTCCTTATGGTGCTCATGACTATCATTTGTATGAAGCATTTTTTAACTTATACTGTTGCAGCGGGGATGCAATTGAGTGACTTACTTTAACACAACAGCTTTTGGTGGGGCTGATAATTTAACCCAAACCTAATTAAAAGGACTTTGCTGGTATGTTTTTACTGTTTATTAATTTAAATAAAAACAGGGTTATTAATATGCTATTTGATCTTCTATTATCAGTTTTAAAGTGTCCTTTTTCTCCATGATAAATCTCCCTTATAGAATCAAACTTGACCTCATACCCCTAGCCTTTATGATACATTTCCTGTATGATCACACAAATGCCGTCTTGATCTCCAGCACCTCTTTCTGACTAAGTCTTGGGGATTTTATTTGTTGTTTTTACATGCCTATTGTTATGAATATTGTTTATCACTGGAACACAAATATTTGCTTGTGGGCCACCATACAGTATTTACAGTATTGCCACTTCATTCCCTCTAATAACCATTAACCCAAGCCCAATAAATCCTCAGGGCTGTCCTGTTGCCAGGTAAATGGATTTCTTTTTAAAATGTGTTTCTTTTTTCATTTCATTTCAGGCAAAGATGAGCTGTTAGGATTCTTAGACACTCACAGGAGCATTCTTCAACATAGAGCAGACATCAGCAGGAGGTTATTGTTCCTCAAAACCAAAGTCTTTATTGAAAAACAAATCTTTGCGGAAGCGGATGGAGTCTTCTCATTGTGAGGAATTATTTCACACTTTTTGGTTCAGATGCGAAACATCAAGAAACGATAGCTTCAGGTCCTGCATGACGTGTGTATGTATGTGTGGGTGTATGTATGTGTGTTACGCCTAGCTTTTAAGCACGATATCTCAAGAACGGTGCAGTGTGGGCATACCATATTTAGTCAACAGGTAGCCCATGACCCGCAGATGTGCCCTAAGGATTGTGATGATGATATGCATATCATAGTAGGCGGGTAGTAAAATTCTTGAAATAAGCTTATTTCAGGAACTGCTTGTTCATTTTGCTTCAAATATGGTATGTGAAATTGTTAATGTAGTTTGGCAGTATGTCCATGATGTAAAAATATCGAATCTCATTATTATACATGGTGGCAGGTCTTAATGTGATTTTGCCCCAAAAATCTTGTAAACACGAAATCTTGAAAATGAAATATTATCATTAAGTCATTTGTAGTACACAGGTAGATTATGTCCAGCAGACGTGCACTATTAATTTTGTTGATGATGTCATGCATATTAATGAGCAGGCAGGGCTTAGAATAAGAATCTTGAAATCCACATACCGATATCATAAACAATCAGAACTTATTAAGATGCATAGTGGGCGGGGATTAATTTGATTTTGCCCATAAAAAGTTGTCAAATGAATTATCTTGTTGTGTATGTGTTGTAAAGCTCAAATTTAAGGAAAATATTTATAAAAAAAAAAAAAAAAAACCTAAAAGTAAACTTAAATCTTTCACTCTCATATCAAACAAATAGGGCATAAGTTTACTTAATGCCACCAAATGGGGTAAACGTTTACTTATACAGATCTCAATTTTGCATAAGTTGTCGGGCAGAAAATGTCCAATGTTATGGGCATGGGGGGGAGGAGCTTGCATGGAGGGAAGCCCCCACCCCTCCCCCTCCGTTCTCGGTCATGGAGTGGTGAAATTTGGCACATAGTTATATAAATATACCCAAGAAATTTCAATTCTATAAAACAAAGGGTTGTTGAATTATCTCCTAATTAAATATTCATATATGCACCCATGATATTCCCGTTTTATGTGTAATACATATTGGGAAAAGCTGTGCCCACCGTAACAAAACCTTGTGCTGCGCAATAAAACTAGGTAAGAATTTTATGAATTTGGTATCAAAAGATGCGCAAGACCTGAAGCTCTAAAGTATGAAAGCCTCGGGCTTGAAAGAAATATCACGATAAAAGTACATGAGGGTGTACCTCCCCCTTCCCCCTTCTTCTCCCGGTCGTTTTAGAATTAACAACTGGTAGTAGGAACCTTAGAACTCATTACCGGGTGAGCGCTGACTCTTAATGGTGCTGTTTGCAAGCTCCAAAAAATTGTCATTTTTAATTGAATACTTCCAACCATCCTTCTAATTTTATTAGCTTCGTGTAAGGTTTTGGTGTCAGATGAATTCCCTTGTACAACTCTTGAAAGAGATGTATGTGTTGTAAAGCTAAAATTTGAAGCAAAAGAAATAATCAGGAAAATAAGAAGAAAAAAAACACCAATGGCAGTAAAATTCCTTCACTTTCATATCAAGCAAATGGGATATAGGTTTACTTTCTATACCACCAAACGGGATATAAGTTTACTTATACAGATCTGAACATTTTCATTTTGCTTAAGTTGTCGGGCAGATAATTTGGAATGGCAACAAAATGTAGTAAGGACTTAGTAGGGATGTTGACTCTTGATGAATGCCGTTTCCATGGCAATCACCAACATTTTACTGATTCAGTTGAACTCTTCTGAATCCATGTTCTATCATATATCATAACATATGTCCAAGATTTTGGTGTGAAATGAATGGTTTCAATATACCACATGAGGTGAACTAAATTTGTTAATGAAATTTAAGCTACTGTATTTTTTCATCATAATGGTGTCATATAGAAAAGAAAAAATGTATTTTGTAAATATTTCATCTTTTAAATGTTTTATTTTACACAAGTTTGGCATATCTTTTCTGCTCAATGTATATGCTAGTTTACAAACTTGGCAGTCTACATCATGAAATCACTACTTGAAGTGCAGGTATAGATATGAATATATTATTTCAAGTAGTTTCCATGACAACCAAAGTGAACATTTTCACTCATTCTATATTTCTTTTCAAATTACAACAAAACTCCTTTTTTATTTATGCCACAAATGGAAACATGGTTATACATGTTGGTCTCCATGATCACAAATAATCTATATCAATTTCTAATTTCTAATCTAATGTCAATACAATTATGACATCATTGGAATGCAAAATTGTTATGATATTTATAAGTGCATTTCATTGGTTGTGTCGAAATATATATATATATACATATAAATATATATATATATATATATATATATATATATATATATATATATATATATATATATATATAATATATATATATATATATATATATATATATATATATATATATATATATATATATATATATATATATATTGTAATTTATGGGTACTTATTTTAGTAAATGATTTATCAATATTAAACAAAGGGTTGAATATTGTTTGAATCTAAAAGTTATATTCCTGTGAAAACGAAAAGTCTTTTAAACCTTTCTACATTGTATATAACAGATACAGGCCCATCCATTTTGTAATCTTACCTGTCTTGAATATGTATATATGACATATTCACAGTATAGTTTTTTTTTTTTAAATTAAGTTTCCAATTTGTTCTACTTTTCATAAATCTGTATATATTTCTGGTTTTTTTTCTCTAATCAATGCACAATTTCATATTTCTGGTAAAACTTAAGGTTTATAATATTAGGATGCTGGAGATGGTTTCACGTTCATTTTCCATCAAAACCGTAATTAAATACTACCAACCTGCCAATGTAATACTTGGTGGATGCCATGGAAACTATGCCTAACAGGGTCAAAAATAAGTTGAAGTGCCCCTATTCTATAAACAAAAAAAAAGATAAGGGGTCAGGGGCATTAGCGTCGCCAGGATTTTGTGAGTGAGGGGCACAAGCAATAATTGAAAATAATTTAGGGGCACAAATTGACATCCCACCATGGTTCTAGCATTAGTGGCTACAATGACATTTTTTTTGATTTGGGGACACCTGGGAGCCCGGTCAATTTTAAGGGGAACATACCCCCATGCTTCGTTTGTGACGCCATTGGTCAGGGATAGAGCCATGTGCAGCTAAATAGGAGGGCATATCATCAAACAAACAAAAACAGAACATTTGCCGGTGAACAATTTTGGCCTTGATACCTCAAGCCTGACAACTAGGGTCTTCCCAATTGCCTTTCTAATCCATGCCAATGTTAAGAAGAAAATGCCACCCATGGATAAAACTCTCCATTGGGGACCGCTTGCCACCCAGATCATTTTCGAGAATTGCTTTTTTTTTTTTTTACATTAGTCAGAGATTGCTACAAATGTTCATATATGGATGTAAATTACTAAATAAAAGCCCCTATCCTGAATGTTTGGTTCAATCCCCATAACGGAAGTTCCGCAAACATGCACCCCGGACAATTACAATTTCTTGCCCCTTTCCAGACGTTGATAAAGAGTAAATTATTAAATACATTAAAAAATGAAAAAGGTAAATAGGAAGGTCAGAATTTGTGATCAAAAATTTACTGTGTTCCTGATTCTGGCCAATTTGAACACAAATGGAAGGTTTTTGCTATATTTTGCTAGTTTCTTGACTTTGTATCCGTACCCGGAAATTAATTATATGCTGACTGAATTTGTCCAGCTGGTGAAAGAAGGCCACTAAGATTAATGTGGAGTGTTGTGACTGCCCTATGAGAAACTATTGGGTAGTTTAGGAATAAATTATTCCAACATATTTCTGATTATCCTCTCTTAAACTTAGTGTTGTGAGCTTATTGTGTGAATTTTACTTTCTTTCTTTTAAATAATAACAAAATGCTTTGTACAAAATGTTAATTGGATTTCTTTGCAATTCATCTTAGAAATAAAATGTTGTTGAAAAAATACTTTGCTTTTTGTTAATTTTTTTTATGTGAGTAGGAAAAACTACTCATAGATAATGAGTTTAATAGATTATATTGAGCTTAAGTTAGGAATTTTCTATGATAGAATGAGATAGGCTCATTTTTATGTTGCTTTCAAAATGTACGAACAATAAACCATGGTAGCTCTTAGTTTAAAATTATGAATAGTTTTTTGTTCAGTCTGTGTTCAAATTCTTATCTATACATTTGCATAATTCAAGCAAGTTTCCAATATCAAATTTGTTAGATTATTGAAAATGTTCAAAAGAAAATGAGCTTGGGGGAGACAGTATTAATACAATTCAAAATGTTTATGATGTGATATTACCCCACCCCCAAGAATTATTGCCTTGCAAAATCTAATCCATGTGAACAATGTTTCTTAGTTGGGAGGGTTGACCATTCCCAGCCCCTTTAAGTTATGCCCCTGCGTGTGGTTCCATGCACAACTCTATTGTTTCTAGTGTATGAGGGACCTAAACTTGAAGTACCCCTAGCTCATGAGGGTCTGATTATGCCCTGATCACATGCGAATTTCATACTTGTTATCAAGGATTTCCATATATGAATACACTTTCACCAGTCCTTTCTTGCTCCTAATTTTGGCTTTAGGGCCCTAAAATTGGATACCTCAGGTAACGAATGCAGGATTTTAAGTAACGGGAGCTTTAGACGAGAGAATTTAAATTGCGGGAAGACAGATTGCCTGACGCCAGAATCCAGACAGAAAAAAAGGTTACCCTCTCTTTTTATTTAACATGGCAAAATTTCCCCCTCCTCCCCCCTCCCCCTCAAAAAAAAAGCTGTCATCGATCCAGAAACCAAAAAGCTGCACACATACACACACACCAACATACACACACACACAAACACACACACAATATATATATATATATATATATATATATATATATATATATATATATATATATATATATATATATATATATATATATATATATATATATATATATATATATATATATATATATATATATATATATATATATATATATATATATATATATATATATATATATATATATATATATATATATATATATATATATATATATATATATATATATATATATATATGTATATGTAAATATATATATATATATATATATATATATATTTATTTATATTTATTTAGAAAATATATATATACATATAGATATATATACATATAAATATATAGATATATGTATATATATGAATATATATATATATATATATATATATATATATATACATATATATATTATATATATATATATATATATATATATATATATATATATATATATATATATATATATATATATATATATATATTTATATATATATACAGGATATATATTTATATATATATATATATATATATATATATATATATATATATATATATATATATATATATATATATATATATATATATATATATATATATATATATATATATATATATATATATATATACAGGATACTCACATTTATACATATAAATATATATATATATATATATATATATATATATATATATATATATATATATATATATATATATATATATATATATATATATATATATATATATATATATATATATATATATATATATATATATATATATATATATATATATATACTATATATATATATATATATATATATTTTATGGTGACATTTTGCCTAAAGCCGATATAGAGGCACCCTATTTGGACTTTTGACTATCTCCAAAGGTCGATTCCAGATTCTTTCTTTGAGAAATTTTAGAGGGAGCGTCGCATAAATCCGCCTGTGACCATTGGTAAAACGTTTTGTCAGCAGGAGCAAAACTGGAGATTTTCGAATATATTATGGGTGGAGATGCCAGGGGCGGACTGGCCCACAGGGACACCGGGAAAGTTCCTGGGGCCCCATATTTGAAAACAAATCGGGGCCCCTTTTGGTTGTTGAACTGTCTGCATTGGTAGGTTTCTTGCTTAGTCTTGCTTAGTTCACTGGCTTTTTTGGGGGCCTCCTATAATGATTTTTTCCGATCATGATTTATATCTCAGTCCGCCCATGCTAGATGCGACAGACCTGATTTCGGAAGCAGGGGACAATCATCCAGAATTGGGGGGTGTATTTGCTTCACTAAATTCTTCAAAGACCGACTTTTTAGGTTAAATTGGTATTTTTTAACATTTTGTTGTCCCCAAGAAAACTTTCTTACAACCGCTCTTCTGGCCATTGGGGAAAATTTTAACTTTCTTTTTAGCATAACATGAATTGCAACAAAGAGCTCAAAACCTGAAACATCTGCAGTTTTCGAGTTTCTCCCACAATTTTGTTACGTTTCAATCTACTCTTCCTATTTTCCAAATTTTCCCATCACGATTTGATAAGTTTTTTCTGGATTTTTCACAAAAAAAAAAAAAAAGAATTGCCTCAAGGGGCGATTTACCTTGTTCCTCAAATTGCGGATACTTTTTGCTGAAAAATATATGAAATATTTGTAATTTGCATTATATTTTGTTTTAGACTTGATGATCTTTGCCTAAAAAATGTTAATTTTGGCCAAAGTTAGCTCATTAAAAAAAAAAAATCAATAGATGCGGTCTGTCAAGACCATTAATTTTGCACCGAAATCTTTTTCATAGCTTACGGAATTAGAAAAATAAAATAAAATAAAATAAATAATTTAATTAGATATGTACATTTTTGGAGGATGCCATGGAAACATCACCATCATGAGTCTACATCCACTCCTACTACCTGCTCTTACCATTGGAAATGTTCTACATGACAACAATTGCAAAATAAAAATTGTTCAGATCTGTATACAGGTTTATATAAATTTAAACCCCGTTTGATGGTATAAAGTAAACTTATACCCCATTGGTTGATATACAAGTCAAAGGATTTTAAGTTTACCGACGTAGATATTTTTTTCATATTTTCCCGATTATTTCTATTTCGTGAAAAGCTTTGCAACTTATACAAATTTTTAAGGAAGACATAATAGAATTAAAGATTTTTACAGAATTTCGATAAAATTGGTCACATCGCCTTTGGTAATTTTATACCCCATTTCGTAGAAGTAAACTTTTGCCTCAAAACAATGCTATATATATATATACATATATATATATATATATATATATATATATATATATATATATATATATATATATATATATATATATATATATATATATATATATATATATATATATATATATATATATATATATATATATATATATATATATATATATATATATATATATATATATATATATATATATATATATATATATATATATATATATATATATATATATATATATATATATATATATATATATATATATATATATTTTATATATATATATATATAAAGATATATATATATATATAGATATGTATATATATATATATATATATATATATATATATATATATATATATAACTATATATACATATCTATATATATATATATATATATATATATATATATATATATTATATTAATATAATATATATATATATATATATATATTCACATATATATATATATATATATATATATATATATATATATATATATACATATATATATATATGTATACATATATATATATATATATATATATATATATATATATATATATATATATATATGTATATATATATATATATATATATATATATATATATATATATATATATATATATATATATATATGTATATATATATATATATATATGTATATATTTATATACACACATATATATATATATATATATATATATATATATATATATATATATATATATAGATATAGATATATATATATATATATATATATATATATATATATATATATATATATATATATATATATATATATATATATATATATATATATATATATATATATATATATATATATATTTATATATATATATATATATATATATATATATATATATATATATATATATATATATATGTATATATAAATACTACACAGAACATTTCGGAGCTGTAAAAAAAGAACACAATCATTTTCATAGTTTATAACACAATTAAAAGCGGCATATATATATATGTATAAGTTTAAAACATTTTGGATTATAACAACAGTGGTGTAACGCACCGACTAAACGATGCATTGGTCATACTCTCTCCGCGCCTTACACTTACTGCACACATTCCGATGTAGTCTTCTCAATATTTCTATTTACCTTCAGTTTTGCTTTACTTTTATTCTTCAAACACACGTTTTAATACAATAATTGCAGGAGACAGTATGATCACTAGTAATAGCGGTCGTAACAACAACAACCAACAGTTTTCTACCAGAGATCGGGACAATGATAAATACAGTGGATCATGTGCCACGAGTTTTCCAGGTGCATGGTGGTTCAACGGTCTGTATGGTAACTGCGGCTATGCTTACCTCAACGGCAGATACGTACAAGGAAGTCTGCGTTCGAACAGGGATTTCAATGGGAATTTCACAACACGATTATATTGAAAACTAAAGAAAGGACTACAGGAGGGACAACGATTCATACAATTTACCTGCAAACAAATGGTACGTGCTAAATACCATATAACACCAACACAAATACGGACTTACAGTACTTTAGTAGGGAAATGTGTCTCATTGTGTAGAAAACTAAACAAACTACTTAATACTAAACATAACTGATGATGTAAAATACAAATGAAAATAAAACAAACTTCGATAAAGGATTGAAATTTTATAAAGAAAGCTTTTGCTACAACATTCCTTTCCCTGTTGTGGGTGGCATGTAAACAACCTACAAATAAACTCCACCATACCTTTCTAAGTCACGTATATTCTATGTTTAAACAATTGTAATTTTACTTACAATAACGTCACCATTAACAGATTATGTATATCATCATATACATGTTTATGCATTTACAAGTTTTACCAGTTTTTCATTAATAAGGAACATCTTCAGAAATTGGAGGACATAATTTAACTGTATGCAACTATTGTCAATCACGTTACATTTTGATACTGTATATATGTGTTAGATTCCATGCAGTAGGTTTAACGATAGAATGCAGCAATTTCCACCATATTGACGACGACGCTTAAGCATGAAAATCATCAAGAATGCAATTCACGGAGATGTTGATCTCATCACCACTTATCTCTAGTACTTTATGAACGAAACAAATATTCAACAGTTTGTCACTTAGCAACAAGCTTTCACATAAATGTGAGTAATTCTGTATAATCAGCCTTCGACCTTAACTTCATGACAGTTTATCAGTCAGTCCGAAGAGACCCGTTAATTATATCACGTGACTGGATTCTCTTCTCAAGGAAATCGCGCTAGGTACGCAAATTTAATTTTTCGCAAAACTCCCGACACCATGCAGCGTGACGTAGTTTGCGTAACACAGTCACGTGGAATACATATTCGTCAAAAATGGCAGGGTAAGTATTCTACGGAAGGA
>JAIGNY010002240.1:0-15990 GCA_020152595.1 Chiridota heheva
ATAAATACAAAAATACAAAATAATTATAAAACAAAACAACAATTATTGAACATTGACAAAAGCCTTAGACATTAAGTAAGTCTTTAAATTCTTTTTAAAGAAACCAATAGTAATGGAAGATTTGATGTAAAATGGCAATTTATTCCATAACAATCTTAATGATATGCAAAGAACACATACTTGGTGATACGCAATGAACACATACTTGGTGATATGCAATGAACACATACTTGGTGATACGCAATGAACACATTCTTGGTGATACACAATAAACACATTCTTGGTGATACACAACACACTCTTGGTGATATGCATATCAATGCAATGAGCACATTCAAGGTGAGACACTATAAAGACATTCTTTGGTGATACACAATGATCATACCTGACAATAGTATCAGCATCAACAATGTATCCACTTTCAGGGTCAACAACATGGAAGACTACCGTTGTCTTTTCTTCATCAATCAGAAAGTCCTCCTTGTACACCGTGATGCCATCAACTTGAGCAATGCCGCCAGTGAGATTAGATAGCAATCTGAAAAGCAATTTCGGAAAGGTTTTCCATTCAAAAAAAACTCTCATAAAAATAACTCTTATTATAGATTGTTTAATGTGTCTTGCATGAATGACCAATTTACACTTCTTAATATCTTAAATTGTCTGGTTCACTTCGACAAATTTGCTGTCTGTATCTCCAACTAACCCTACCTCTAAAGCTTCCATCTCAAATTATTTTGCTATAAGAGAAATTGGTCCCTACATAATTGTCATTTTAGAGGAAAGGTTGGTTGTTTGGTGAGGAAACCACTACAGGAATGGACAAAATGTATTCAAAGGTAAGGTCTGATCAGACAGAGAAAGAGGGGGGGGGAAGGGGGAAGGGGGGAGGAAGAGGAGTAATTAACTAACCTGAGGAACAAGTACAAACATCATCTGGAAACCAATTACAGCTAATTTCTTAAAGAAAACAAAGCCTGGGAAACAAACTGATTTATGAAGTAAAAAACAACTAGAATATACTTATGAAACTTACAAGATCAACATATCTATGTCCTGATAAACAGAGTCAATGTTTCGATCAATCACCATGACGATTTGCTGATTGAAGTCTAATACGAACACCTGTTGAAAGCAATGTGAGATATGGAAACATTGTCAGTATTCTGATATGCATATTCATGAGCCAACCATCTCATACTTGCACATAAATTCACAGAAAGTCATGAATCTTAATATATTTTTTATACACAGCTCAAATCCTCCACTTTCCAACCTTCCTGACAAATTCAAAATGTGCTATTCTTCCCTTATCCTTATTTCAACTAACAACTAATTCAATTACTGAGTTATCTTATCAGGCCCAATATAGCACAGTTCACAACACTGGCCCAACAAAGCACACACCTCAACATTCAGCCCAACATAGCAGCCTTCAACATTCGTTCCAACATAGCAGTTTCAACATTCGGCCAAATACAGCATATTCCTCAACATTAAATTCAACATAGCAGTCCTCAGCATTCACCTCAACATCAATATTTAGGCCCAACATAGCCCAATTCTCAACATTCATTCCCCAACATAGCAGTATTCAGAATTTGACCCAAGATATTCTAAACATTCGGCTCAACATAGCAGTCTGCAGTCTGTAACATTCGACCCAAATTGCACAGTTCTTAATATTCACCCCAACATAGCACAGTCTCAGTGTTTAGTATTCACCCCAACATCAACATTTGGCCCAACATAGCACAGTTCTACTTTTGTCAAAGATAAACAATTTCAATATTCCACAAAAACCCAATTCAGCCCTCCCTAAGTGTACCTGTATAATATTGTTTCCAGAAGAAAAGAGGACTGAGCATAGTTTAGCCAGTCACTAAAAGGGTGTATAATTTAAAGATAAAGAGATGGTTGTTCCCATAACGTAAGTTTATATTGACAGAATTAATGTTTTAAATTAGAAAATATATGGAAATTGTTTTGTACAATGTGAAATTTTTGTTATAATTATACTGTCTGACATATTAAATGGAGAATAAGCCGGACTTTGTCTCCTTTGAAATTCTGACAATCTCCACAAACTAAAGCACTTCAATGCAGCTCAGCATGTTTGTTTGTTTGATGAGGCTTAACGGCACCACAACAACAAGGGTCAAATTGTGCCTGAGAGGTTAGATCATTCTAGAGGTAGGAAGGAAAGAAAACAGGGGGAGATTGAGAGAAATACAAGAACTAAAAGTCAGAAAGCTGGGATCAAGAGAGGAGGTGCATGGGTGAAAAAAACAAAGTAGAGAGAGAGGGGGTGGGAGAGGTAGAATAAATATGGTTGTAGATGGAAGCATGATAAAGGAAGGAGATAATTTTATCCGGAAGCTTTTTCTCTGAGAACTCGGCAAATGAGCTGTGGGGAGCGAGAGCTCTGGGAAGGCTGTACAGGGGGCAAGCAAGGAGAACATGATGGACTGTGAGGTTGCAATGGCAATTGTTGCAGAGGGGTTGGGGGGAGCCAATAAGGAGGTGGGCATGAGTGAGGTGGGTGTGACCTATTCTAAGACGGGTAATATGAACGTTGTCGACACGAGAGAGGTTGTGGATGGTGGGTTAAATCGGACTGGTGGGCTGGATGACGTGGGTTTGTTATCAATTTGGGAGTCCTATGAGGTTTGCCAGCGGTCACGAACAAGGGAAGCGATAAGCGGTTTGATGTCAGAAAAAGGTTCAACATGTAACTCAACCTTCTGCATAAATTTGATCAAGTTTACATCTACTAATAAAAATGTTTGTTTGCTTACTCTCAGAATCACAGTACTCTCCAAGCCTGTTGTTCGGTCCCTAGCACGTATAAAAAGTTCAAAATTTCCTCTTGTGTCTGCTAAGGTAAACTGTGAAGAGGTCAGTACCCGACCTGTTGATTCTTCTACTAAGAACCTGAGAGAGAGAAACAGAACAATTCAATTGATGTCTCAGAAATACAGTCTTAAAGGATAAGTTCAGGGGTCAAGCAAGTTCATCTTATATGAAAAAGGACTTCAAAAGAAACAAAATAGTGAAGAAAACATTCAAAAATCTTATTCTTTTAAGGAGATGTCTAAGTTTAAAGTTTGGTATCATATGTGTAGAAAATACTGAAATCAGACTAGTTGTAATGTCATAGCCTCATGTTCCTCAAAGTCTTTATGTATTCTATTATATTTTGTACTGTAATTTTATGGCTTAAAAACCATGAGATATGTCAAAAAGTAATAAAACTGAATCTAGGAAGGGTATTCATAATTTAACATCAGTTCAAAGAAAAAATGATTTAAATACAGTGAAAAAATTAAATACACTTTTTTTTAAATACATTAACAATTGTTACTAATGTGAGGATGAAGATGCCAACTTTCCATAGCAGACTTACTAAACCAGTCATTTCTACACAGATAAGACAGAGCTTAAAACTTGAATATCTCCTTAACGAAATAAGATTTTTGAGCGCTTTCTTCACCATTTCTTTTAAAGTCCTCTTTCATATCAGATGGACACACTTGACTAATTAACTAACCCTTTAAAGGATTAGTTTATCTTATATGAAAGAGGACATCACAATATTTGCATAAAATATGCAAATTGTTGCCTGAGGTTTAAAAACACTGTAAAATGGTCAATGGTTAACTGATTTTGATGACATTTTTTGCACTATGTTGGCTATGAATAAATCTTAAAGCATTCTGGCTAATATTTCCTCTACATGTTAATATACCTTCATATAATAAACATCTTATCATCACGGACAACAAAGACTTTTTTTTTCTGATTTTGTAAAATTATTGTGAGACATTATTATTATTATTAGTAGTAGTAAAACATTTATATAGTGCAAATACTGTAAAATGATACATTAAAATGCACTTTACAAACAAATGAATCAATTGATAAAATAAGTTAAGACCATAGTAAATAAAAAAGATAAAAATAGGCCTAGAATCATTAAAGCTGGAATATTGAATAAAAAGACAAAAGCAATAGAAACAATAATGAACATAATAAGAGGAATAATCTAAAATGTTAAGAGTGAAATCAAACTTAGCAAGTCAGGTTGTATAGGCACTAAGATAATAAAAAGTAGACATACAAAAATGAGAGCTATAAGATGTAAATATTTATAAGATTGCTAAAAGAATAAAAAGTCAAATAATGTAAGATAGTCTAAATAGTTAAATACAGTAAATAATATGGTGGTTAAAAACTAAAGATAACACATTCAAGCAGGAGGGATAAAATAACAGAGTTAAGAATTAGTTGCATTGAAGGCAGCTGTAAAAAGGTAAGTTTTAAGGCTATTCTTAAAATAAGCATTTAAGAGATGAGAAAAAAAAATCGTTTTTTTATGACACTGATATTTACCATTTACTATTAGGATGATAGTTCCATGGGGAGAGGGATGGAGGTACAATAATCATTGTGGAAATTCAGTGTACTCTTAGTATCTGCGATATGATCACTTAATTAGGTAACAATTACTCACCACTCAAAGTTATTTTTGTGTGTTTGCATTGCTTACCTCTTATCGGCTGCCACGAATGGTGTGCCCTCTTCCTCATAAATGGCCCTGATCAGAGAATACTCAATATCAGAGCCAATGGTTGTATCGCTGCTAATTGTCTCAAGCGTTATCACCTCTGTGCCGGGAACTGTATCCAAGGGAATACCTGTGCATAAAATAAAGCTGGTTGATTAATAAGTGTCTGACTTTGTTATAAGTGTTTGACTGGTTTACAAGTGTTTGACTGGTTTACAAGTGTTTGACTGGTTTACAAGTGTTTGACTGATTTACAAGTGTTTGACTGATTTACAAGTGTTTGACTGATTTACAAGTGTTTGACTAGTTTACAAGTGTTTGACTGGTTTACAAGTGTGTAACTGGTTTACAAGTGTGTGACTGGTTTACAAGTGTTTGACTGGTTTACAAGTGTTTGACTGATTTACAAGTGTTTGACTGATTTACAAGTGTTTGACTGGTTTACAAGTTTTTGACTGGTTTACAAGTGTGTGACTGGTTTACAAGTGTGTAACTGGTTTACAAGTGTTTGACTAGTTTACAAGTGTTTGACTGGTTTACAAGTGTTTGACTGGTTTACTAGTGTTTAAGTGGTTTACAAGTGTTTAACTGGTTTGCAAGTGTTTAACTGGTTTACAAGTGTTTAACTGGTTTACAAGTGTTTGGCTGGTTTACAAGTGTTTGACTGGTTTACAAGTGTTTGACTGGTTTACAAGTGTTTGACTGGTCTGCAAGTGTTTAAGTGGTTTACAAGTGTTTAACTGGTTCACAAGTGTTTGGCTGGTTTACAAGTGTTTGACTGATTTACAAGTGTCTAACTGAATTACAAGTGTTTAACTGATTTACAAGTGTCTAACTAAATTACAAGTGTTTAACTGATTTACAAGTGTCTCACTAAATTACACATGTTTAACCCTTACTCTACCACGCGGCGATATTATCGCCGTTTTGGGTGCCCCGTCTTTGGCCCCGCCTCCCGAGCGCATTTTCAAAACAGTGCTGGTAGAGTAAGGGTTAATCAACCCGCGACATATGCGCCAACCCGAAAATATAGGCAGCATGATCCCGGTGTCGGGTCGAAAAGCGGAAGGGGCCGACTTTTCTGCCTGGAAGACAGAGGGTCCCCAAAGCGGAAGGGGCCCGACGGCGGATTTTCTGCCTGGAAGACAGAGGACCCTTCATCGCCAACCGAAAATATAGGCAGCATTCAATAAGCGGAAGGGGCCCGACTTTTCTGCCTGATTAACCTTCAATAATCACCTTGATTAACCCTTACTCTACCACGCGGCGATATTATCGCCGTTTTGGGTGCCCCGTCTTTGGCCCCGCCTCCCGAGCGCATTTTCAAAACAGTGCTGGTAGAGTAAGGGTTAACTGACTATTTACTAACTGTACTGTTTCGCTGATATTCATAAAAAAATCACTTGCTCGTTTTCCATTGCAAATGTACTTTTATGTAATGTTTCTTTCCTCTTTCCTAATGGACAAAAGTAAGTACTGTGCTTATTAGGCACTCAGTTTCTTTTCTTTCCATACTTAAAAAAAGATAAAAAACACTACAATTCAACATTTTAAAAAGGTCAATATATTTACACAATAATTTCAAAGCCAATAAAACGCTGCCGTAGAGATAACGTGAGTATGTAACAGATTTATTTATGACGGGACAAGCAATGTTCTTGAGATGGATTCCCTCATTAAAGGATTAGTTCAGTAGTCAAGCAAGTCTACCTTATATGAAAGAGGACTTCAAAAGAAACAAAATAGTGAAGAAAGCATTTAAAAATCTTTTTCAGGTAAAGAATTAGTTCAGTGGTCAAGCAAGTCTATCTTATATGAAAGAGGATTTCAAAAGAAACAAAATAATGAAGAAAGCATTCAAAAAATATTATTCTCTTAAAGAATTAGTTCAGTGGTCAAGCAAGTTCATCTAATATGAAAGAGGACTTCAAAAGAAACAAAGTGGTGAAGAAAGCATTCAAAAAATGTATTCCGCTAAAGGATTAGTTCAGGGGTCAAGCAAGTCCATCTTATATGAAGAGGACTTTAAAAGAAACAAAATAGTGAAGAAAGAATTCAAAAATCTTATTCCGTTAAAGGATTAGTTCAGGGGTCAGGCAAGTCCATCTTATATGAAAGAGGACTTCCAAAGAAACACAATGGTGAAGCAAGCATTCAAAAATCTTATTCCGTTAAGGAGATATTCAAGTTTAAAATCTTATCTGTGTAGAAATGACTGGTGTATTAAGTCTACTATGGCATGATGAAATAACCCTCTTTAAGAGGAATGTTCTGTCAATCATTCATGGGATTTGCACAAAGTACTCCAGGCAAATAATGCATATTTATGTTTAGGTTCAGCCAAGAACTAATCCTATTCTGCCTCACTGCAAAACAGGTATGTGGCTTGAGCCCCAGATGAATGACCTATTGTGTACAGTGTAACAGTGCCTGATTGATAACAAGTGAACTGTGAAGAGACTGTGAAGAGGCTCTCAGTTAAGAAGGTATAGACTACCCCTGTGTTGTGTATGGTGTAACAATAGATGGTTGTTAGTAAGTAAACTGTGAAGAGTCTTAGGGTTGAAAGATATGGATTAACTGATTTTGGGAAGTGAAGGTATCAGGTTGGAGGGGTCTAAGAAACAAAAATTCTTAATGAAAGTTGCAGCCTTCATCCTCACATTCTTAACAATTGTTAATGTATTTTAAAGAAGGTTTTTTTAATTTGTTCATTATCTAATTGATTTTCCCTCAAACTTTCTTTAGATGGTATATTATAAATACCCTTCCTAGCTTCAGTTTTACTACTTTTTTGACATATCCCAAGGTTTGTAAGCCACAAAATCGCAGGACAAAATATGATAAAATACATAAAGACTTCCAGGAATCTCAGGCAGTGACATCACAATCAGTCTGATTTCAGTCGTTTCTACACAAATGATATCAAATTTCAAACTTGCATATCTCCTTAACGGAATAGTATTGTATTTTGGAATGCTTTCTTCACTATTTTGTTTCTTTTGAAGTCCTCTGTCATATAAGATGGACATGCTTGACCTCTGAACTCATCCTTTAAATTATATATTGTAAAAAAATCACCTTTAGATTTCTGTAAAAAACATACCTGTTGTTCTCAATCTTGCGCCAAATTGCGGTGCAAGGTCATTGACATTTCTGACCCTGAGGAATACACTCTTCAACGTCGGATCATTGGTGTCATTGAAAGGCCCTGGACCTGGGCTCGTCCCGTTATTTGAGGCTTTGACGATCAAAGTGTATGAGGTCTTGTCCTCGTAATCAAGCGGGGTCAGGACTAAAATTTCTCCAGTTGTTGATTCGATCTGGAAAATGCCGTTTTCATTCCCACCTTTGAGTAAACATAAAAAAACGTTTAATAATACTTTTCTTTTTTACTGAAATGGATGAAAAATATAATCATTAGCAAAGCATCTACCCCTAAAATTCACAATTATTTTGATGACTTTAATTAAAAATGAGATGGGTATTTACATACCTACAATGTAATAATATATTTCTTTGTTGACCCCTAGATCTGGGTCAGTTGCTGGCATGACAAAACCAATTGGGTCAGAAGGTAACGAATTCTCATCGGTTGTCAATGTCTGAATTATAGGTGAACCATTCTGAAAAGAAAAAAGAGCTAAAAATTTAAAATGCTGCTGTCATCAAAATCATGATGCAGATGTCTGCTATGAAGGTCCTTAAAAACTTCAAAAATTTCCCAGTTACATATGGAAATATTGCGCTGGTAAATTACGTTTCCATCAACCCACAACAATTACGTTTGCTTTGTGGTTGGCAACTCAAAATAAGTGGCAACTATATTTTACTTCATTTCCAAAAGTTTCATCGCCAAAATTGTTCACTTACTCATCAGTAAAACAACCTGTTTTAAATGATAAATTTTAATGAAAAAATCCAAGAAAAAAATTCGGGATTAGGATTGCTAGTATTTTTGGGGCAGTAAAGGATAAAAGTATTTCATGCTACTAAAATATTTTCAGTCCATTTCTTACTCAAAGAAACTTTTATTTTTGTCTCCAGATGAGACATGAAATCATCATTTTTCAATTTTTTGGTCGGCAAGATTGAAGTTTTCAATGCCATGGTGAAAATGGCAACAGAAATTGTTGAGGGCTGCTCTCAATCAAACGTTAATGCTAATCAGAAAATCTTGTTCAATTTTTGGGAAATCTTGTTCAATTTTTAAGAAATCTTGTTCAATATTTGGGAAATCTTGTTCAATTATTGGAAAATCTTGTTCAATTTTTAGGAAATCTTGTTTGATTTGGGGAAGCTTTTCTTTCATTTTTTGTAAATTTTCTTCATTCAAATTTTCAAAAATATTTCAAAATTTTCCTTCAATTACGAGTTTTTTTTACAATTCATGTCAATAGTTTCGAATTTTATCTCCCAACTGGGAAGAAAGCTTGCAACCATAGTGATGCATATTCTTAATTCTGATTTAAATAAACTAAAGTGAGATTCTTTAAGATGACGATGATGATTGATATATATGATATATATATATAACATACTATATTAATATACATAATATATATATAATATACTACATTAATATATATAATATACTATATTAATATATATAATATATAATATACTTACATCAGTTGCAAACTTTGGTTCATTATCGTTAACATCAAGCACTCTTACAAGTACAGCGTGTGGGGTGGTGAGGGGCAAAGGTCCACTCTCACTGGCTAAGAGAACAAGCTGGAATATAGATCATGGAGAAATGAGGTTTTGAGGATAAATGGATTGGGGGCATCCATGATGCAGTAATATTCTGGTAACCCCAAAGAACAAGAAAAATACATGTCTGTCCGAACCACTTTTATGCTTCAAAAAATCATTCGTAATTCTATGGGAAAATGAGATCATCTACACCAACATTGAAAGGGCAGCAGGGTGTCCCATTCACTTTTGTCAAAAAGTACCATTTTTAGAAAAGAATCAGTTGTAATCACTGTATTCAATGTATTAAGTGCCCCATGCTACTAAGCACGCACTGAATATTTGTTGACAGATCAAATAATTCACTTAATTAATTTGAAGGCTTAAAATACTCAAGTTTTGTTACATTCTTTGCTTATGTTGCATCTGACATTCACAATGTTTTTGTGGAGCTAGTCTAGAACCACTTCAAGTTCACGCAATGCAGTTTAAATAGCACACTGTACGCGGCTTTTGAGCATGGCCGCTATTACGAACTTCAGGCCTAAAAAAGTGGTGTAATTTTATATTCGTAAGCGCGTCAAATGCGGTATGCATTTAAATAAGGTCACTTACAGAGTATATCTCCTTGACCTCTCGGTCAGCACTGATGTTGACATACAGGTCACCTGTCTGCTGATCGATATAAAATGCAGCCCAATCTTTGCTGACAAACTCTGTCCTCAAAAGGTCATAGGTTATTCCGCTACTATTACCGGTATCCTGGTCAATCGCCACCACTTGGGCAACCAAGTACCCAGGCAATTCATTCTGTAAAAATAATTACAAGGAAAGTGCAAACATTTAGTTTTTTTTCCTTCAAGTTTCTAGTTATGTTTATTATCATGACATAATTCAAATGTTTCATTTTAAAAGAACTTATGTAAAAATTTTCTGACATGACAAAGATTATTATGAAAAGATTTTAAATTAAAAGAGGTAAAATTTCTCTTCTTTTTGTGTCTAGTGTACCTGAAATGTAACTGAAATTTTGATTGATATTTTTGAAATTGTGAGAATATGTGTCTTCAATTTGTTAATGTGGTGATAATTTTGACAATGTGAGAATATGTGTTTTCAATTTGTTAATGTGGTGATATTTTTGACAATGGGAGAATATGTGTCTTCAATTTGTTAATGTGGTGATATTTTTGACAATGGGAGAATATGTGTCTTCAATTTGTTGATGTGGTGATTTGTTTGACAATGAGAGAATATTTGTCTTCAATTTGTTAATGTGGTATCAAATGTTATTCATTTTAGGCTTGACGATGGCTTGACCATGAATATTGCCTATTGATTAAAAGGCAATTGTTACAACTGCCCCTCATATTCCACTTTGGAGTAGTGGGGAAATTTACGAGACTCATACCTATCTTCTATGCTAATAAAGGATTAGTTCAGGGGTCATGCAGGCATTCCACAAAACGCTCTATTCAATATTTTCAAAGGTGATTTTGTGACTTTAAAGATTAGGTCAGAGGTCAAACAAGACTATCTTATATTAAAAGGACTTAAAAAAAAACAAAAAAAACAGTGAAGAAAGCATTCCAAAATCTTATTCTGTTAAGGAGATATTTAAGTTTAAAGTTTGGTATCTTTTGTATTGAAATGACTGACATCAGACTAGATGTGATGTCATAGCCTCAGATTCCTCAGAGTCTTGAAGTAGTCTATTATATTTTGTCCTGCAATTTTGTGGCTTAAAAACCATGGGATATGTCAACAACAAAAAGTAGTAAAACTGAATCTAGGAAGGGTATTTATAATATACCATCTGAAGAAAGTTTGAAGGATAATAATCTAAATAGTAAAAAAATAAAATAAACTGTCTTTATGATACATAAAGACTTTGAGGAATCTGAGGCTGTGAAGTCATAACTAGTCTGATTTCAGTCATTTCTACAAAAATGATACCAAACATTAAAACTTGAATATCTCCTAAACGGAATGAGATTTTTGAACGCTTTCTTCGCCATTTTGTTTGTTTTTAAGTCCTCTTTCATATAAGATGAACTTGCTTGACCACTGAACTAATTCTTTAACAGAATAAGATTTGTTTAATGCTTTCTTCATTATTTTTTTTTTGAAATCCTCTTCCATATAAGATGGACTTGCTTGACCACTGAACTAATCCTTTACCTGGAAAAAAGAGTTTTGAATGCTTTCTTCACTATTTTGTTTCTTTTAAAGTCCTCTTTCATATAAGATGACCTTGCTTGACTCATGAACTAATCCTTTATTATGCAAATACCTCAACAATAGACCCCATGCAATCACGCACATTCAACTGAAGTGACCTCACTACCACTCTCTTCGCTTTTAGTGCGAGCTGCCCCCAAGATGATCGCTGTTCTCTACTTTGGCATGCCTTAGAAGTATAATTTGAAGTAAACTCATCTATAGATGTCATTACAAAAACAGAGCACGCTATGGATTAGAGATTCACTTATCATCCGTAAAATAAATGTTTGAAACAAGCTATCGTTGCCTTTTTAGATCCATCTGTGAAAGTTTCATCCATTGACTGCAGAACACCTGTGTAAGCATTTAGTCGGCACGTCGTCTGCAGTCAACTGAAAGGTATATTCCTGTAAATTTTTATATCATGAGTAAATAACCATCCTTATGAGGAATGGTCCATCAATCATTCGTGGGTTTTGCACAAAGTCCTTCCAAGCATATAATGTATATTTATATTACGGCTCAGCCAAGGATAAATCTGATTCGCATCACTGAACAGCAGCTATGTAGCTTGAGCCCCAGATGAATGACCTGTTATGTACAGTGTAACAGTAGCTGGTTGCTAACAAGTGAACTGTGAATAGACTATGAAGATGCTGTCAGTTAAGAAGGTATAGATTACCCATGTGTTGTGTATGGTGTAACAATAACTGGTTGCTAGTCAGTGAATTGTGAAGAGTCTCTTGGGTTGAGTGGTGTGGATTACCCCTGATTTTGAGAAAATCGAGGGTGTCGGGTTGGAGGGGTCTAAGGGCCAAAAATTCTTAATGTATATAATAGAGGACTAAAGAAACAAATTGGTAGCTAATGTGGCCATCTACACATTCATATACCGTTCAAGAAGGCCTAAAAGGTCATTTGTTTGCCATCTTCCGCCACCATGCTGAGAGTATCAACGAGCCGATCCATATCGTCAAAAAAATTAAAAAACATATATATATGTTTTTTTTTGTCTTCAAAAATCCCTAAGCTTCGTAAAAAATCCTTACAAAATGCCGTTGCAATAACTTTTGCCTGTTGAATGTTGATGTTACTGTGGAGAAATTGAGAATACAAACTTGTCCTGCCTGTTTGTAACGAGTGTGTCAGGCAAGGGAAAGAATATCACACAAAAAGCATGAGTGAGATACAAAAACTAAGCAAAAAGGAACCAACAATCTGAAAATAAAGTAAAGTGTTTTAATTGTTTTATATTAAAATTTTCTTGATACTTTATCCTGAGAGCGCCACAAAATTTCAAGCCTAATACAGGACATGAACAAATGATGAATAGAAAAAAAACCTTACTTCAGGGAACGTCAAATGTTCTCCTATCTCAGGATAGGAGAAAATCGGGGCCTGATTGTTCTCATCCACGACCAGCACCATGATGCTCACATTACTCCTCCTTTGCGGAGTTCCAGAGTCGTACGCTTCCACAACCAGATCAAACCCTGTGGTATTAAGCTCACCCAATGATGCTATTGATCTTTTCAGGAAGAGCACGCCATCGTTTTTAGCGATGTCAAACACACCTGTATATAGTAAAATGTATCAGACAGCTAGAAGCAATATCAAATATGGAAAAGTATATATTGCCCCACAAGCAGGGAGGTTTTGACAGTTTTGGAGCAGAACTATTCCCACCCTAACAGGTTAGGGTTGGGCTTTAAAACCTCCCTGTATCTTGGGTAATATATCACTTTTGCATCACCCACATTGTTTTGAATTCTTTTAGGTTCTACTATGTAAATATCAATAAAATCCTGTCAATTTGGATTAATGTTGAGCATTTTAGAACTTATTTAATTATCAGGTCTTAATATCATGTAAATTTGTGATGTCTGGGTCAGAGCTGAGGATTTCACCCTCCTGGTTGGGAGGTAATACTGAGAAATCATTGAAATAAATTTGAACAATTTGGTAAAATTGAAGAAAAATTTGATAAAATTTATAGAAATTCCAGTAAAATTGTAGGAACTTTTGGTAAACTTGTTGCAAAATTTCCTAAAAATTTGAAGAAATCCCTGAAAATTAAAGGAATTTTCACAATACTGAAGGAAACTTCTTAAAGTTGTAGGAAATTCTTAACAATCGAAGTTAATTCCACAAAATTAAAGGACATTTCCTAAATTTGAAGGAACTTCACCAAAACAAAAATTCAAGATGTCCTAATTTGCAGTAAAATTTTGCTGGAAATATAATTTACAAGGCAATTTTTTTACTTGTCACCACAAAATTATTTGCTTGGGGTTCCCTTTTCCGCTCCCCTGAGAAATGACCCATTTATACGCCCCTGGGCAAGCCTTTCTTTATTAGTGTAGCCATTATTTCTAATCATTTTCTCAAATTCTATGGACAATGGGTAAACAATTGTTCCTAGCAGAGATCTTGGGACTTGTGTTGCCTTCCAAAGGTCAATTAATATTGCAGTTAATGTTAAGATAATCATAATAAAACTACAAAACTTCTTTGTTAAGTAAAAATACAATGGTACAAAACAAGCATTTACTGCATAAATTATATCTACGTATATTTGAGTCTTTTCCTCAATCAATAAGATCAAAACAATTTTATTAACAGAACAACAACCCCTTCAATGCAATTGCACTTGTTTGTTAGCCCATTTAACTGAATAAGCTGTACTGCCATTATGCTCTTGAACTAGTGCTTCAATGACTTTCCTTTATCCTCTGTATCGCCGTTGTTGGGAATGGTTTATTGTTTGTGCAACGAGTCAAGTACTTTAGTTGTATAGTAGTAGAGATTATCTTAAACCATTTATTTGACTCTACCCATATCATACAAGTAGATACTTTTTTGAGCTCTTATCAGCTCTGGTTGTCCTTGTAGAAATTCACTGGAATGTCATTGCTTGTGTTTAACACTTTGTGCTATCTCGATGTTTCGAACCATCTGTCAATGCTTTTGTTATAATGTTTTTTTGTTATGACTGTTATCAATCCTTTTTGATAATCAAATGACAATGATTTTTTGCTTCAAAAAATGTGTATACTGTATATAAATGATGCTGTAATGCTATGTTGTAACAATACAACGCAGAGAACAATAAAGAAAATGGAAAAAAAGCAGAATAATAACTAGTATTTTATAATTGCTTCATGTTGCAAGTACCATATTTGACGTAATAAGCACCCTTGCTCTAATAAGCGCGCACCCAAACATTTTTGACTGATAAAATAATTTGTTTGATTAATTTAAAGAGTTGAAATCAGTTTTATTACATTATTTGCTCATTTTGCATCTGACGCTGACAATGTTTTTTGCAGTGGTTATTGTGGGGCTAGTACAGAACCAGTTCACAAATGCATACACTTCAAATAACACACTGTATAGCACACTTATAAGGAAGAAACTTTAAGCCTACATGCCGAAAAGTTTCTCTTTAAGCCTACCCTCACCCGACATCGAAGTTTATCCTAAAAACTCAGGTATAACCCCACTTCCTGTTCAGTGTATGTGTTTCCACGCCAAACAATGATTGTTTATCTGCCATTCCCATACACACCAGTCAAGTAGCCCAAGGTTATTTGTGTGTATAAGATTACAGAAGCCAGTGCTGAGTAATCAGGGCACTTTTGTGATTAAAATCACTTATCCGTGTATCTTAGTGGGAGAAATTTATTTGCAAACTGGTGATAAAAATAGTTGTGTATTATATGCTGGAGGTGAGTGTAACATTAACTATGAATGATTGATGAACCATTTCTTCTGAGGTAAGATATTGCTTCATATAGAAAGTGGCACAATTCTATTTTCGTAAACCCCCCAGGCACTTTATTACGTCAAATACGATATGCGCATTATCATTTAAATCTTAGTATGAAAAGCCATTCAACATTTATGTTGAAATTAAACGTAGCTAACACATTTAGGCTTATTTCAAATCTGAGTCAGCAATTTCCGGAAAAAGTACTTAAAATATATAACATGGATAAAATTCATGTGACCTTAATGGACCAACTGTCATACTGGAGGAATATTATTGACCAATCAACTACTGTGGGATTATTGGCTGTCTGCACAATTCACGTAGTGTATGGGGAACAAGCGCTTTCCTGAAGCAACAGCACCTGACTTGGTTGGGTTAAAATGAGAAAATTCCCCAGCACTTGATTGGTCAAAGCACAGGAATAATCATATTTGGCTTAAGATACATAACATAACATAACAAGATGACCGGCTATAAAAACTAACACCACCACCACCACCACAACAAAAAAATTATAACAAATAAAAGACCCCAAAGCTAATAAAGAACTTATCAATGTTGACTTAAATCATTTTGAATTGGCCTACAGATGGCCTAAAATGTTTGTAAATAACAAACACATTTTTATGCATCTTGAAAAACCTAATAAACTAAGGGATATAGAATGTATATAACTTTATACAAACCTAGAGAATTTCCTGAAACAATTTTGTACGCAACAATCCCATTT
>JAIGNY010002241.1:0-14005 GCA_020152595.1 Chiridota heheva
AAATGGTGAAGATAGTATTAAAAATCTTGTTGACAACCAAATTGTAGAACACCTGCTATTAGTCTGTATGATCTTACAAAAAAACAAAAAAAAAGGAGGAAAAAAAAAGACCAAAAAAAAGCTCCCCCTACCCCTACCCCTCCAAAAAAGGGCCCTCTATCTTGCTGCTCAGCATCGGGCATCAAGGTAGTGTAATAATATGTGATCAGATTAAGAACTGCTCTGCTATGATGACTGTGCAGTTAAGAATAGTCCCTAGGGACTTGTGAGTCTCATATAATTTGCCTCTTCTTCAGCTGTCCATCGTCACTGATAATGACTGCTGGTAACAACTACTTGTGGCAATCTTGGCTCTCCTGTGTCAGGAAAAACCTGCATTTGAGCAGTAGTATCTCCCACAATGTGTAGATTTACCTAAAGTCAAATTCAGGAAGAGCAGCAGTATTGTGCCGCATTTTGCGTTGCCTTGCATATCAGTGTTTTTTTTTTTTCGTTCTACAAATGTGAGTATATTTCTCACAGCAGTTCTCCAGCCAGCTCTTTCCAACAATCTACCTAATTAGTTGCTTATATCAGGCTATATACTTTGTAACACAGTTACACAACAGGTATCAATTCAACTAACCTGACGATTACTTTCCTTTCTCTACAGTTGTCAAGTCTAAAATGGCTAAAGCGAAGATTGACGAGAAACATAAGAAGATCCATGTTAGGTAAGTGTGAAGGGACAGGGACACATTCACCTGGAAGCTCCATGTCTATGCAAAGTCAAGACTTAAATGGATCGGTTCTTTATATCAATTCTCTTCTGTCACTGGATTTTGATGGGATAGGAAGCTGGGTGGAAGTTAAAGGAAGAATGATGGGTGGGAGATGAAAGAATTGGTGTAAGATTGAAGAGCAAGCTGGAAGTGGATGCTTTAGAGGGAGATGTGAGGTGGAGGTGTAATGTTGTTAGTTGTGGAACTCACTGCATCTTCACATCCAAAAATAAACCTGGATCAGATCTTTTAGACAACCGTTAAAGATTCATTAGGTTTTGCTTAGTTTGATTGTTTTAGTTTTAATGGTTTCTTTACTTTGGTTTCACTGATCTATTTTTGTATAAATTTGCATGTTATTAATGCCTTGAGCAGATAGCCCTTTCTGGATTTTGATGCTTTCTAAATGTGATTATAATAAAGGCCTGAACAAAGATTGTTTGTTTTCTGTCCTTCGTCCTCTCCAAAACAAATTGAATTTTTAAAACTACCTACGCTTGCCACCTTCCACAAGAGCTTGTGATGAAATAAAAAGTTGTCCTGCCTGTTTGTAGCGAGTGTGTCAGACAAGGGAAGGAAAATCACAAATCAACAAAAAGCATAAGTGAGATATAAAAACTGAGCAATTTAAAAGAAGCCAACAATCTGGAAGTTAAGTGTTTATGAATTTTCTTGATACTAAGCCTTGAGTAAGCCAGTCTTGATCGCAAGCGTTGTGATAAAAGATTCCATGACAGTGGTCTGTTTCTGACCCTCCTTTACAAAGGGCAAACACAAGTGTTTGTTAGGCCCAAGTGTGCAAGGCATGGTATCAGTGGTGAGGGGATTTCTTTTGATCTGTGATGCCTTGTTTACCTAAGTTTCTCTCATCTCTTTTTGCAGTTATGTGACGCATCGTACATATGGCAAACAACAATGGCAACAATTGAAGGAGCTATTACATGGCTGGAAAGTAAATTTAAGCCACGTCCGGGACCGATTAGACTCTGTAGCAGAAGGCGTTACAATAATGTGAAAAGTATATCAGGAATAATTGACTGAACAGTTGACAGAATTGCCCCTGATTTCCATAGGGGCATTCCTCTGCATCTTATTCACATGGAGTACCCTAAGGAGTCCCCTGGGGAAATTCCCTGTTTTGAACATCATGTGGGAAGTACCAGGGCAATAATTGCCCCCTTTCAGGTAGTGCTGTCATCACATGTTGATTATCATGATATCTCTTTTCCCACGACATGAAATATGCCTCCCAAAACATATCGCGATAACAATAACTAATACTCAATTAAGACAACTAGGCTAGGCTACTTCATATGTTACAATTCTAACGTTATGGTATTAAATCTAAAAGTTAAGTTTAGGTCATTAAAAACGTGCAAAAATATCGTGAAACATTTGAAATTAATTAAAAATCGTGCTCCCTCACCTCACTCTGGCACGCTCCGATGTAAGTTGGCAAAAAGAACAAAAAATTGGCCCAGAACATGCCTCTCAGTCTTTCACTTTGATGATTCATTGTCACGTTGGCTGAATTACCAAACACGTGCGTGATGAATATAATAGTCACACGATCATGTCATCTGCTAGATCTGCAAATCATTTTTGCTTGCGTTCATCATAAAAAGAAGTAACGTTAGTGATATTAACAATTTGTGTCGTGAGGGTCAGTTTTCTTGAAAAGTATCGCGATATACCAATATATTGCGATTTTTTTCTCCACGATAATCGATATGTAATAGAGTGCGACAGCACTACTTTCAGCCAGGATTTCAAAATAATACGTAGTTTTTTTTTTTTATGTTTTCAAATTATAGTCTAACAGTGAACGATTATTATCCAGGAGTTAAATATTTGATCCTCCCTTACGGGAACTCGGCAAGACTCCTATATGGAGCATAGACGCCAAGCTCTAGCTTGCATAGCAGATGCCAGTCTCGTGCGACCGGGACTGAAGTGGATGAACACCGGGTTTTCACCCTACTCTTTTCGAGAAGTGTTCAGAGAACCAGGTAGGGTGTGACTGTCTTACCATCGGGACCGACGGCGTAACGTCCCCTCCGAAGGACGGCGAGCGCCATTCAACCATTGCCACTTCTCTCAAGAGCTGAATGAGGAGTAGAAGCTGCAAATGACGTACATTCTCTTTGATGACCGGCGTATCTGTCTGCATAGCTGTGGAAAAACTGGTTAGACTTGTCCAAGGCTTAAACCCAGTACCTTTAGCATCTCAGTCGTGCGCTCTACCAACTGAGCTACCTCGCAAGTTGTTACTTAGGCCGGTGATGTTGATTAGATTTTTAAGTAATGGTACTGATATGAGGCAATAAGTTTGTGTAAGACTTATAATATAGGTTATCAACAACTGAAAAGCATTTATCAACTTATTTTATAAAATGTGTTTATCAACATGTTCTGTAGACTCCACCCATAAAATTTAAAATGCACGTTATGTGTGGTATGCTTCACAGAGGCGGCTATAGATAGCATAAATAAGTGGAATTGTTATTCTTTGTGCAGGGACTTTGTACCTGGATCTGATCCGTTGCACACTTGGCATGGCAAGTGATATTTTTTGAACAAAGAGAAAGAAACATTTTGACTTGTTGCTTATGTAGAAAAGAAATTATGAAATAGTCTTGAGGTGATGAATGAAACGCGATTCAAGAGCCGTTGGTATACCATTATAGCAAGGTTCTCGCCATGGTAGTATTTCATGCCCCGTGAAAGCTAGTTTCTCTACGGGCTGGAAGGAAACTACATTTCCAGAATAGCATACTTTCCCTAGCTGCTTTCTTTCTCAACCTTCCCTACACTTTGTGAATGAGAATCAATTACGGCCGCAGAAAGCAAAAAATATACGGTTATATATTTCTCTTTTTCATTTAAAAAAAAAGCAAGTTAGCAACAGTATGTGGTATATATGTGCTCTAAAAACCGTCCCCGTGTAATTGTGCGATGAAAAGTACATTAAATTGCGAAAGAGGGAAGTATATAAAGATGTATTTACCACATTAATATTATTTCTGTCAGGATTTTTTGTTGGAAGATTTTTCGACACCTTTATTCAGAACCGTGGGAGATTTTATAATTAATTCCAACTCTGTACGGTCCTAAATGAGGTTTGGGATAGCAGGGATTTATGGGATTGATTGCAAATTGGGGATCAACATATTATATAAAAAGGTGCACTCGGTGAAATATGAGGGTGTTTTATTCTACAGTCCCTGGTATATTCTGATACACTTTACATTTATGTAAACTTTGATATGAATATTCAGATCAGAAAGGCGAATCCAGGATTTTCAATGGGGTGGGGTTGGAGCCTTGGGAATCCAAAGGCCAAGTCATGTATGGCTTTAGTATTATAAGTCTATTGATGAAATTTCAAAGGGTACAGACCCCCCACCTTCCCCACACACCTCCCCCTTTCTTTGGATCTGTCCTTGCAAATTAGCCTTAACCATTTCTAATCAATCCTCAATTCATTTTTAATGACAAAGTATCAGAAATGAGACTTCCGTTGTTTCAAAATTTCTGTTAGTTAGTCAAATAATGCACCCTCACTTTTCCACTGCGAACTCTTTAAGAAACCTTTTTGATCCTACCCCATCATCCAGGTATCTTGAATCGGAATGTACCAATAATTGATCCATGAGACGAGGTCTTTTGTATTTTTCTTTCCACAGATCAAATATTGAAAATAAAAAGATGAAGCTGATGTTGAGTTTTCTTTAGTTTTTTTTTTCATTTTCAGAAAATTTCATGAACATTTTTTACATTCAAAACTACCAGAAAAGTCAAAACGATATATATTGCCACTTGATCTATGGGGTCAAAAGTATGTAGAGCACAATATCACCTCACAAGTACCACAACACCACTTTGGATCGTAATCGGTCTTGTACTTTTAATGTTTAAATTGGCACAAAATTCTTCATTTTTAACAAGTATTTGACTCGTGACCTTTTGAAACAAGAATATTGATCAAAAGTGTCTGTTGTGATACACAGACAGACAAAATCTCCACCTTCGACCCTATGTTTAATGACACCCCTATTACACCCCACATTACTCTCTGGTATCAAGGGGGTGGTGCACAGGGTCTTGGTATGAGGGTCATTTATATGAACAAAGAGACCAGAATATCTCCTTGCCATATGCATGGGTGAAGAGGCAATTATATAATAAATTAACAATTTGCAGCCAGTGGCGGCGCTACGGGGTAAATCCCTCCTCCGCGAGATTGCTTTTCCCCAAAACAAAAATGTGTAAAGTATATTTACTTCAAGTTATACCTTACCTTCCATGCTATAATATGCAATCTGGTCTCGACCTGATTCTAACGCACTTCTAACCGAACCTAAAAAACGCAGTAACCAGCCAAGCCCTGACCTCCATAATACCTCTGTACCACCTCACTCTTTTTCAGCATGCGTTTGTTTCACAACATCGCTGAAAACTAGTCACTTTATTTTATTTTTAATTAACCTTTCTAACTCTTTTCTCTTGGCAGCTTCTACCTGAAGGGTTTCGCTGCCCGTTCTCATCTGGCTCGCCTTTTCAAGTCTTCGAGAGAAGGGTGAGATAGCCATGGGTCGAGATTTCTTGGCCGACCCTACGACTTTACCCGTGTAGCCTACATAGGATAAGCGGGTTTTTGTCTCCATTGTCTTACATAGCGAGTGGCTAGTTCGAGGCGTCTACTCTCGTGGTGGGTGGTGTTTTAGGTCCTAGAGCACAGGTTGTGCCTGTCTGGGGACCTCTCGCCCGGGAATTAGTCTTTTTCTCCCTTAGCCCCACCCGCCTCGAGGTGACCCTAGCGTTATACTATGTATAGTGTTTAACACGTTAGGATATTTCAGTACACCTTCTCGTATGCATTAGGCCAATTTCCTTTTTCGATTTTGGCGCATGCGCATTGGGTCTTAGTCACCGCTGGGTAAATGTGGGGTAAGCCCTGTAACAACTCTAGGGAGCTACAGTTGTTACTAGCGAGCTTATTTTCGTTTTCACGTTAACAGCATATGAATATTTTTATTTTTCTCACACAGTTTGGAGATAAAATATTTAATTTTCAGGATTGAACTTGGGGTGTCGGAGAGCCGTGGGTGGGTCTCTCCGACGACCTAATTACAGGAAAATAATCTTTCCTTTTTATCTTTACAGACCTCAAGTACACAGTGGTTGGTGTTTCCCACGCTACCCGGCGCTAGTAAAGTCATTCACGTTGGATCGTTTTTCGGGTTTCTAAAGTTTTTCAGATAGAAAATTTTTGGTTTTAAATTTTTTTTCTGTTAAAGCAAGTGTTGTTGTTCTGTTTAGAATGCTATGCCTCGTCTCTCTTTAGCGTGTCCGTAAGATCATAGTTACTTTGCGTGTTTAGGTTTATGCGCTTGGACTTACGTTCTTCTCTTAAGAAATTTATTTTTCAGTAAAAATTTTTTCTGTTTAAGAGAGTTTTGGTGTTCTGTTTAGACTGCTAGGCCTCGTCTCTCTTTAGCGTGTCCGTAAGATCATACTTACTTTGCCGTATTTGTGTATGCGCATGGATATATGTTCTTCTCTTTTCAGATATATAAAGAGATTCACTGAGAAGGTTACGCTCTTAGGCGTTGCGCCTAGGCGTAGCGATAGAGAGAGAGAGAGAGATATCCTCTTAGGGGCGTTACGAGCGTCGCCTAAGTTGTAAACTCGGTTCCAAGCGGTTCCATTGGACAGTCCCTGTCGACTCCACAACCCTTTGCGCGCTGGCGCCGGTTGTTGTGAGTTCAGGGACAGTTCCATAAGGTTCGGGAGTCCATACGGTTCGCGGCCCGTAAAAGTTACAGGCGAGCGGTTCCATTGGGCGGTTCCGTAAGGTAAGTGAGAGAGAGAGAGAGAACCTCTTAGGGGCGTTAGCGAGCGTCGCCTAAGTTGTAAACCGGTTCCAAGCGGTTCCATTGGACAGTCCCTGTCGACTCCACAACCCTTTTGCGCGCTGGCGCCGGTTGTTGTGAGTTCCAGGGGGGAGTTCCATAAGGTTCGGAGTCCATGCGGTTCGCGGCCCGTTCTTGGGGCGAGCGGTTCCATTGGGCGGTTCCGTGAGTCCATGACTCCACAAGGTTCGCGGCCCGTTGTTAGTTCAGGGACAGCGGTTCGGAGTCCAGTTCCGCGGCCCATTGGGCGGTTCCATGGGCCCGGTTCAGCGGCCCGTTGTTGCAGGCGAGCAGTTCCATTGGGCGGTTCCACGGTTCCAGCGGCCCGTTGTTCCAGTTCCATTGGGCGGTTTCGGTTCCGCGGCCCGTTGTTGCAGGCGAGCAGTTCCATTGGGCGGTTCCATACGGTTCGCGGCCCGTTATTCTGGGCGAGCGGTTCCATTGGGCCGGTTCCGCGGTTCCAGCGGCCCGTTGTTCGGGAGCAGTTCCATTGGGCGGTTCCATCACGGTTCAGCGGCCCGTTATTTGGGCGGTTCCATGCGGTTCAGCGGCCCGTTATTTGGGCGGGCGGTTCCATGGGCGGTTGGCCCGGTTCCGGGCGGTTCCGCGGCCCGTTATTCTGGGCGGGCGGTTCCATTGGGCGGTCCCGTGCGGTTCCGCGGCCCGTTGTTCAGGGGCGGCGGTTCCATACGGTTCCGTTGGACCATCCCTGGCCGGTTCCGCAGCCCTATATGCGGGCATTGTGCGGTTCGGGGGCGGATCCATACGGTTCCGGGATCCATCTGGTTCAGCGGCCCGTTATTCTGGGGCGGGCGGTTCCGTGGTCCATCTGTTCCGCGGCCCGTTATTCACAGGCGGGCGGTTCCATTGGGCGGTTCCGTGATCCATACGGTTCCGCGGCCTGTTATTCTGGGGCGGGCGGTTCCCTGACCCGTTATTCAGGGGGGCGGGCGGTTTCGGTTCGCGGCCCGTTATTCAGGCGGGCGGTTCCATTCGGCGGTTCGCGGCCCGTGTTTGCGGGTCCGTATTTGCGGGTTCGCGTACATCGTGCGGTTTAATCGGTTATCGCCCACTAGCTCGTGGTCAGGTGACAGGTGACATTCTTGACAAGAAGTATAGCATTGACAGTTATTTTTCTTCTTGGTCCTGTAGCCATTAGCTACGCAGTTCCCGGCTCGTGTGAGCGCAATTAAGACTGTCTCGTTGAGCGTTACAAGTTCCGTATTTATTTTCACCAGTATCATGGACATGAAGGACAGGTCCCAGTGTCGATGTTTTTACACCCAGGATGTCGTGATGCGTGGCGTGCAAGCGCTTCTTTAAGTGCGCTCGGTGACATCCATCTCACGTGTTCTGGCGTGCAGATTATGCTGCGAGTCAAATCCCGTACTCTTTGCAGCGATTGGGATCTAGCGGCGTGGTCGGAGCACAGACTCCACGCGACCGGTACTTTCAAGCGGCGGAGAAAGTGGGAAGCGGCGGTCTGAGAGGCCCTCTTCGTCTCCCCACCGCCACCCAGGTCCAAAGCCAGGGAGGCGGGGCGCCGCCCACTCCTAGCGGGCGCCTCTTGAAAAGGCGTACACCGTGCGGTTCATCGAAGTATAGCATTGAGACAGCTATTTTTCTTCTTGGTCCCGTAGCCAGCGGCTCACGACAGTTATCGGTTCCACGGCCCATGTTTGCGGGTCGTGCGGTTCCAGTCCGTGTTTCACGGGTCCCGTGCGGTTCCATTGGGCGGTTCCGCGGCCCGTATTTGAGTCCGTGCGGTTCCATCGAGTCCACGGTCGCGTTACGGGTCCTTTCGCTTCCATTGGGCGGCTCCAGTGGCGGAACTTATCTCTAATGGGATAACGTACACTATGCGGTTCACCCGGTTATCGCCCACTAGCTACTCGCTCGTGGTCAGGTGACAGATGACTTTCTTTACAAGAAGTATAGCATCAGGACAGCTATTTTCTTCTTGGTCCCGTAGCCATTAGCTCGCAGTTCCACGACTTCGTGTGAGCATAATTAAGATTGTCTCGTTGAACATTACCGTTCCGTAATTATTTTCACCAGTATCATGGACATGGAGGACAGGTCCTCGGCGTCGATGCTCTACACACCCTTGATGACCCGGCATAAGCGTGATGGCGCGCTTCTTTGCTTTACGCTCGGTCACATCCATCTCCGCAGCGTTACGGCGTGCAGATTATCTGCGAGTCCATTCGTGGTACTCTTTGCAGCGATTGGGTTCCAGCGGCGTGGTGGAGCACAGACTCCACGCGACCGGTATTTTTTCAGGTGCGACCGGCGCGTGGCTCCGGTGTTCGGATGCGTGCGGCTCCGTAGTTTTGTAGCGGGATATCGTACACGTCACGATTTACCCGGATATGCACCCGCTAGCTACGAGCTATGTGGCCAGGTGACAAGTGATAATCTTCACAAGTAGTATAGCGCCGTGAGCTATTCTATTCATGGTTCCGTGGCCATTAGCTCGCAGTTCCACGATCATGTGACACCATTTATCACGATTATCCGCGTTGAGCGTTACATTTCGCAATTACTTTCACCAGTATCGTAGGCGCGGAGGACAGGCCTCCGTGCGTCGATGCGTTACGCACCTCAGAGGTCCCGCTTTGCATGGCGTGCAAGCGCTTCTCTGACCGTGCGGGCCTGTGCGACGGAGTTTTGCAGCGGGATAGCGTACACTGTGCGATGAACCCGAAGTTGAGTTCGCTAGCTAGGAAGCTGCTTGGTCATAGCTACGCTGTCCCCCGGCCGTGTGAACTGCCTCTGTAGGATTTTCGCGTTGAGCGTCACAGTTCGCGATGTTTTGCGCCTATATATCGCCGACACGGCGGGGCAGGTCCCTAGTGTCGGTGCGTTCTGGCGCCTTGACTGTCCTGCGGTCGTCGCGTATAAAGCGCTTCTTAGGTTGCGCTTTGGTGTTATCGACTTGTTCAAACCCGTGTACACGCTGTGGTCCTCGGTTCAGCGATGGGACGGTCGGCCAACAAGAGGCGGCGCCCTACGGGGTCTTCGTGAGTTAGTCCCCTTTTTACGGCTAGTTGTAGAGCCATTGGATTCCTTGCGGGTCCATTAGGGTCCGTGCGGCTCGATGTCGGTTCCATCGGCCCCCACGGCTTGTTTTCGGCCCGTGCGGGTCCGTAACACAACAAGCGGCTCCGTCCGGGGCATGGGATGGCGTTTGGGTCTGTAGTGCTGCTTAGTTCTACAGCAAGGTAGCGTACAGCGTCGTCACACCCGTTAGTTCGGAGATCCCCGCGTCCGTGTGAGCTGACTTGGTGAGATTTTCGCGTTGAGCGTCGCGGTTCCGCATAGTTTTTCACCAGTTCATGGACACGAGGGCGAGTCCCGTTTGTCGATGCGTCACGCTCCCAGGATCGTCGGCGTGTTAGCGCTTGCTCGGGTTTCGAGGCCTGGCGCTCGGGTGATAAGATTTCCTTCTTTCGGGAGGCATACCATCACGAGCTATTCCCTCCGTGTTACGTAGTTCCCGACCGTTCAAACTACTCTGAATGTGATTCTTGCGTCGAGCGAGACCCTCGGCTCACATTCTACAGATATTAGCGGTTTCGTACAGCGTCACGATAAACCCGGGTATCGAACCGGGATATTGCGACCGTTAGCGGCGTGTTGCAGTGTTCGCGGTCGTCTTTTCTTGCTGGGGCGTTTTTAGCGTTGGCGGCAGTCCCCCAGCGTGGCCGCCCGGCCAGCGGCTCCGTAGTGATTTTATACAAGCGGAGTTAACGGCCTATACCAGCGGTAGCGGCTGTGTGGTAGAGGACCAGTAGCCATGAACTACTGCGTTCGCGGCCGTTTCTCTTACCGGGACGCGTGCTGAGTCGGCGGTCGTCCCCTCTTCCCCACGCAGCTACGGTTTCGTAGCTCCGTGATGGAACAAACTCAGTTTCGACTCGTATAGCTTGCGTGCACGTGAACTCCTCCGTATTTCTTACGGCCTCAGTTTATATATATTTTACCTATTCTCAGCGGGCGGCGTACTGTGTACTTCTTCCCTCTGGCGTCGCCACTTGCTCGGTGGCCCGTGGTGAATAGAGGTATAATGAGATAGCGACTCACGTTACAGGTGTAATGCGTTCGCTATCGTGGACCTAGGCGGTCCTTTGGTACTGATAGCGCGCCGTTCGGGACGCGTACCAGTACCAGTTGTCCCCCTCGCGTAGCCACGAGCTTTTGCTCCGTGGTGCACTGCGACATCGTTAGCGGTGGACTCGTGGTTTTTACTTGTCATGCTGGCGCCTTTGTAGACCCATAGCGGATCTATTATTTAGCGGGGTTGCGTGCTTTATGCGGCGTAAGTCCCCCAGTAGCCCAGCGCTTTTCGCTCCGTGGTGCAGGGTGTTTAACGGTCGTGTAGTATACACAGGGCGTCACCTCTTTCGTGATTTCTACCCCAGTGTTGGGGTTTATGACTCATACGGTTGGCGTGTCGTTACCCCCTACTTGTCAATATTACCTCCATGAAGGATATTTTTCTTGACCATAGGTGGCCTTTTGGTAGACAACCTTACGTTTGGGGTAGCTATTACCAACAGCGGCACGTATGGTTCCTTCCATACTTTAACACCTTACAGCTGCTTCCTTGCGGTTTCGGCCTGTTACTTAACTGCCCGTACAGACATACGGTATTCGTTTTCTCGGCGCCCGTGGCCGTAGGCTCCAGCGGTTTCAAGGTTGTTACTATCGTGATGCGTTAACACTTTCTCCAGTCAACTTCTTAGACAAGTTTCGCTGTTGATAGGCGTGGCCTGGAGCTCAGCGGTCCCGCAACTGCTCACGGTTTTCACCCGTCAGATATCACCGTCGGTGCCGGCGGGGCTTCTTGATCAAGGTCGGGGCACTTTTCTTGTGACCCCTTCTGTCGGAAACTTGGGCGGGTGCTTGGCCCTTTTTCGTCTCGGCGCGGGGCGAACTTTGGCTGCTCGAGACCTTGCAGGCTTCGCGTCACGAGCCTCGGGTCAGGGGCGATTTTTGTCATAGTTCCGTCATGAGCTCTGGGATACCTTGCAGCTATCCACCAGGGGTTTTTCGGTGGGGTCTCGGTCTTTGACTTGCGACCACTGGTGAGTTCTGGGAGATCTCTTCGTAGTGTGTCATGTGACATTTTCCTCCGATAGATCATCCAGTGGCTTTCTGTTAAAGTAGTCTGAACTGTTCATAGACGGCGCGGTATGCACTCGGGTTGGGCATAACCTCTTTTCACGGGATCTCGTGCGGCGTTGAAACCGCTTTTTGCGGTTTTTCTCTTGTTTTTAGTCTGACTCACTTTTCGGCGTTCGTGTTCCCCGCTAACTTTAGCTCTTACGCGGTTATGCGCTAACGAATTTTCCCTTGTCGGGATTTCTTCAATTCGTTTTCATTGGTACAACCGTTCCCAATCGTAGTTTCCTCGCGGTTCTGTCGTGGGCCGAATCCGGTGTGGCTTAATGGCGTTTTTGTGGACACTTTGCTGTAGTTGTGTCCAAGCGCTCTTCGGTTGGCTTGTTTTTCTGGGCTTTACGCTCAGGTTCTTTCGAGTTTGCCTCCGTTACTGTCAACGAATGGTGCCTTGTTCGGTTTGACTGTACCTCGCCGTGGTTTCCTATGTTTTAGTTCCTCCCACTCTTGAGGTCTTTCATCCTTCGAGGTGAAGGAATTTCGTCCTTTAAGCGGGATTCGGTTCGTGTGAGTTTTCGTACCAGCCAAAAAAAAAAAAAAAAAAATGTGCGGCGATCTGAACTCCCTTCCTTCCTATCCTCGGTTGCAATCTGATTGCATATTATAGCATGGAAGGTAAGGTATAACTTGAAGTAAATTTACCCGCTAAGCGTGGCGGGGATATTTCTGAGTTATACTTACCTTCCATGCATCCCTCCCGCCTCCCCTCTCGTTCAGGCCTCGGTGGAATGTTGGTGAGGTGGTACAGAGCTTGGCTGGTATTATGGAGGTCAGGGCTTGGCTGGTTACTGCGTTTTTAGGTTCGGTTAGAAGTGCGTTAGAATCAGGTCGTGTGACCAGATTGCATATTATAGCATGGAAGGTAAGTATAACTCTCGTAAATATCCCATTTTACTATGCGCTTAGCGTTGGGTAAATAGGAGAACTTTAAGAAATTGCTGTAAATTATTCGCAAGAAAAAATTTCAATTTCATCCTCAGAAAACCACGATCTCTTCAAATACAACTGCCAGTGTAGGAGGGAATTAATCCCTGCTCGAGAAATTAGCAAATCGTTACCAGCATTTTAGTGACGTCACTTCCGTGGCGGGTATTGACTGGTTGTCTGTATTTGTGTGAATATTTCGACCAATAAGAAACATTAAAGTGGCTTTGCATTTTTAATTCCATATTAAGATACTATATCAGACTATCGAGGCCAGCCATTCAGTCAGCAATAACTGTTGTGACGTGGACTCGATAAGAAGAAGAATTCATTTCATTTTATGTTTGGGCTCCACATAAGCCAAAATGGCTGCCTGTCCCAATTTTCAAAACCACATTATCAGTTTCTGTCGTTGGATCTGGTGAGTAAAATAGGAAATAATAATAATAATACTTTTTTATATAGCGCATTATACCAAACGGTCTCAATGCGCTTTACATAAACAAATATAACATGAGAAAACCTTAAGATACAAACAGTAAGAAAACAAAAAAACATACTTAAAAAGATACAAGCAGGATAAAGTTACAAGGTCCAATGAGGGGAACTCGTGAAAAGGTGTGTTTTCAATACACTCTTAAAAGTATCTAAAGTTGGGGCATTTCTGATGTAGATTGGGAGAATGTTTCAGAGTTTGGGCAGTTGGGGGCTGCAGATTAAAAAGAACGTTTACCGTAAGTCTTGGTATTAATTTTTGGCGGCTTTAGGAGAATAGCACTGTTAGATCTGAGTGAGCGAGTTGGTAATTGTAAGGTGAGTAAGTTGGAAATATAATTTGGAGCAAGATCATGGATGGCTTTGTATGTGAGGGTGAGAAGCTTGTAGTTTATTCTTTTACATATAGAAAGCCAATGAAGTTGGTGGAGGATGGGTTTAATGCGAGATTTCTTATTTGTGAGAGTAACTAATCTGGCAGCAGTGTTTTGAATGCGCTGCAGCTTTGAGATGTGTTGAGAAGGAAGTCCAAATAAGATACTGTTGCAACAATCAAGTCTGGATGATACAAATGCGTGATTAAGTGTCTCAGTTGACTTTTGATCAAGATATTTACGAATTTTACTGATGGCAAGTGAAGCGGAGCGGCATATATTATTTACATGTGGCAACATGTAAGCTTATCATCAAAAATAACACCCAGGTCTTTAACACAGGAGATATACA